>JAQZBX010100427.1:0-11366 GCA_029593785.1 Cabassous unicinctus | reverse complement strand
TATTTTTAGGTTAGTACCATTACCACCTCCATTGTACAGAGGTGAAAGTGACATGAGGAGAAGTATCCATCTGTCCAAGGTCACATAGCTTGAAAGCTGCAGAGCTGAGACCTGAAGCCAAGCATTGGGGTACCAGTGGCTACACTTATATCCACTGTATTATCCTGCCTAACTATTATATGAAGAATAAGAACAGACTGCAGTTCTCACTTATCCCATCATCTAGTAGAATAAAAGGAACAGAAATACAAAATTCATCCCAATAGATGAGTTCTTAGCCATAAAACTCATTATTATTTAATATTTTCCCCTTTTGGTCCAGCTCTTTTTCTGAATGCATTGCTGGTTGGTGCTTGGTAATAATCCCTTAGTGCCAGGGAGGGTAATCCCCAGGAGTCATTTCTCACAGCAGGGAGAAGGTAGTGAGTATATATGCTGAGTTTGGCTTAGAGAGAGGCCACATTTGAGTAACAAGGAGGCTTTCTGGAGGTAACTCTTAGGCAATCTATACTACTAGGCTATGTTGCAATTTCACAAGAATAAGGTTCATAAATAAAAGTATCAATATCATATGCCTGGCATATTGTTCCCTCCTCCTTCACTAGGCACTGCCCATATGCTGTAAAGATTCTTGCCATTCTATTGGAGAATGTAGCAGGACTCCCCAGGATGGGAATTCAATATTCTTCTGGTTATTGTGTGGGCCTCCAGCCACCGAGACAACACCCCATGACCACATAAATACATTCATATTCCATCGCTGCATGCTCCAAGTCAAAACCTCCCCACACATCACTCCACAACCAACAACCCACACCAGTGATCCTTCCCTACAACACTTGTGACCCTTTTGCAATCCAAAACCTTCCCAAAAACAAAGCCAGAAAAATAAATAAATAAAAATAATAAAAATAACAAATAAAATATAAACAAAATTTTTGCATTGTGTCTTTCATCACTGTTAAGAACTGTTATCTTTTTTTGGGCAGTGACAAATCCTTCAGTATTTTCCCCCAGTGTCCTATTTTTTTTCACCTCATTTTAAAAAAGATTTAGGTTACAGAAAAGTCACATAGAAAATATAGGGGATTCCCATATACCCCACTCCTCCCCCTCTCATATTTTCCCCTATTAATAACATCTTACTTGAGCATGGTACATTTGTTACAATTGATGAACAAATATTGAAGCACTGTTACTAACCATGGTCAGTGGTTTACATTATGGTTTACATTTTGAACTGTACACTTATAGATTTTGACAAAATTTATAATGCCTTTATCTGTCATTGTAAGATCATGCAGAATCCATGGGCAATTCTAATGCTCTAAAAATATCTCATATTCGAACTCTTCTTCCTTTCTCCTCCCCTCGGAACCTATGGTAACCACTAAGTTTCAATTTTTTTGAAGAATGAAGGTTCAAGGTACATGCCTTAATATTCAGGGCTTGACATATTGGTCTGTTTTCTTTTATTAGGTACTTCCTATGTTTTTGAGAGATTCTTGACCCTCTGAGAACATAGCAGGATCCTCAGGATGGGAGTTTAATATTTTCTTTTTTATTCTGTGGGTCTCCACCCACTGGGATAATACCCTGTGGTGAAATGAACACTTTCATATTCATATTTCATATTCATTTCATGGCCCACATGCAACCTATCCCATATATCCCCCCACCCCTGACGCTCTGCACCAGTAACCCTCCCCTGCCATATTTGCCCAAAGAACATTCCCACCATTGTAGTTTTAACCATAGACTTAAAAATCCCCACACTTCACCTGGTCCTTCCTCCAGCTCTCCTGTCAGTTCCATGAATAGTACAACCCAATCCCCACACTGTCCTCACCCTCATATTGCAGCACCATTGACACCAATCACATCCCTACACCACTATCATCTTCATCCACTGCCAAACCACCCCTTTCCACATTATCACAGGTTTTGCCATGATTGAGCATTGGCTCATCACACTCTACTCCCTTTCCTTCTCCTGAGAACCTATCTTCCAGACTCTAGCTCTGTGAGTCTTCTCAGTTTGCTTAGGTCATATCAGTGAAGTCATGTAATATTTGTCCTTCAGTGACTGGCTTACTTCACTCAACACAAGGTCTTCAAGATTCATTCATGTTGTCCCCTGTGTCAAAATTTCATTCCTTCTTTCCCAATACTCCATTGTATGTATGTACCACAATTTGCTTATCCAGTCGTGTGTTGATGGGCACTTGGATTGCCTACAACTTTTGGCAATAGTGAATAATGCTGCCATGAACATTGGTGTGCATATATTTGTTCATGTCCCTGCTTTCAGTTCTTCTGGGTATCTACTCAGCAGTTGGATTGCTGCATCATATGACAGTTCTATAGTTAGTTACCTGAGGAACCACCAAACTGTCCAGCACAATGGTTGCACCATTCTACATTCCCACCAGCAGTGGATGAGGGTTCCTCCACATCCTCTCCAACACTTGGAGTTCTCTGTTTTTTAATGGCTGCCAATCTTGTAGGTATGATATCTCATTGTAGTTTTGATTTACATTTCCCTGGTAGCTAGTGAGATTAAGCATTTTTTCATGTGCTTTTTAGCCATTTGTATTTCTTCTTTGGAAAAGTGTCTATTCAAATCTCTTGCCCATTTTTAAAATGGGTTTACTTTTTCTTTTTGAGATGTAAGTTTTCTTTATATACGTTGGATATTAGATCCTTGGCGATAAATGGTTACCAAATATTTTCTCCCATTGAGTAGGCTACCTTTTCACTTTCTTGACAAATTCTTTTTTTTTTTCAGTTAGGCTCTTAAAAAGAATTTATTTGGGAAATAAGGGAAAGAACAGAGCTTACTGAGAAAGATGGAAATACTCACTAAAACTCCTTGCAGGCAGCTCTAGGCAGAGACAGACTTGAGAAATTATTTTGAAGCACAAAAGTTTTAATTTTGAGGAGGCCCCATTTATCTATTTATTTTAAAATTTCTTTCAATCTGTTAATGTGTTGTATTACATTGATTGATTTTATTATGTTGAACAATCCTTGCATACCAGGGATGAAAACCACTTCATCATTGTGTATAATTCATTTGATGCGTAGTTGATTAAATTGGTAATTATTTTGTTGAGGATTTTAGGATGCAGATTCATTTGAGAGATTAATTTGTAGTTCTCTTTTCTTGTGGCAACTTTATGTCGCCTTGGTGTTAGGGTGATATTGGCATCACAGAATGAGTTAGGCAATGTTCCCCCACTTCTATGTTTTTGGAGGACTTGAAGCAGGATTGATGTTAGTTCTTTCCTGAATTGATTAGTAGAATTCACCTGTGAAGCCATCTGGTCCTGGGCTTTTCTTAGTTGGGAGGATATTGATGATTATTTCAATCTTGGTACTTGTAATTGTTCTGCTGATTTCATAAATTACTTCTTTTATCAATGTAGGCTGCTTGTGTTTCTAGAAATTTGGTCATTTCGTCTAAGTTATCCAACTTGTTGGTGTACAAGTTTTCAAAGTATCCTCTTATGATACTCTTTATTTCCATGGGATCAGTGGTGATATCCCCTTCCTCATTTCTTATGTCATGTATTTGCATCTTCTCTCCTTTTTTCTTTGTTTGTCTAGCTAAGTGTTTGTCAATTTTATTAGTCTTTTCAAAGAACCAGCTTTTGGTTTTGTTTATTTTTTCTAGTGCTTTCTTATTTTCAATTTCATTTAGCTCTGCTCTAGTCTTTGTTATTTCCTTCTTCTTACTTGTTTTGGGGTTACTTTGTTGTTCTTTACTAATTGCTTCAGGTGTGCAGTTAGGTCTTGGATTTTAGCTCTTTATTCTTTTTTAACATAGGGATTTGTGGCTATGAATTTTCCTCTCAGCACTGCTTTTGCTCTATCTCATAGGTTTTGATACATTGTCTTGTCATTTTCATTCATTTCAAGGTAGTTACTGATTTCTTTTGCAATTTCCTCTTTGACCCACTGACTTTCTAAGAATGTGATAATGGTGTATTTAATTCCCCCACTATAATTGTAGAGGCATCTATTTTCCCACTTAGTTTTTCCAATGTTTGCTCCATGTGTTTTGAGGCACCCTGGTTATGTGCATAAATGTTTAGGATTGTTCTTTCTTCTTGATAGATTAGCCCTCTTAAAATATAATGACATTCTTTGTCTCTTACAATAGTTTTGCATTTAAAGTCTATTTTGTCCAGTATTAGTATAGCTACCTGCGCATTTTTGGTTATTGTCTGCATGTAAAATTGTTTTCCAACCATTCACTTTCAGCCTCCTTGCATCCCTGGGTCTAAGGTGAGTTTATTGGAGACAGCATATAGATCGGTCATGTTTTCTTATCCATAGTGGTAATCTGTGTCTCTTGATTGGGGAGTTTAATCCATTAATGTTCAATGTTATTACCGTCAAGTCAGTATTTACATTAGCCATATTTTCTTTAGGTTCACATATGCCTTATGTTGTTTTTATTTCTCTTTTTATCATTTTTATGATTCTTACAATATTTTATTTCCTACGCTCTCTTCCAACCGTCTTTCTCCTGTTTTTTCCTTTCAATCTCTGAACTCACTTTAGTATTTTTAGTGGGTCAGGTTTCTTGTTTACAGGCTCTCTTAATTTCTGTTTAATTGTGAATATTTTGAACTCTCTCATTTTTCAATGCCATCTTTGTTGGATACAGTTTTCCTGGCTGACAGTTTTTTTTCTTTTAGCACCTTAACTATGTCATACCACTGCCTTCTTACCTCCATGGTTTCAGGTGAGAAATAAGTACTTAATCTTATTGAGTTTCCCTTGTATGTGATGAATCTCTTTTTTCTTGCTGCTTTCAGTATTCTCTCTTTGTCCTAAGCATTGGGCAATTTGATAAGTATGTGTCTTGGGGAGGCTTGTTTGGATTTATACTGTTTTAGGTGCACTATACTTCCTGGACATGTACATCCATGACCTTCAAAAGCATTGGGAAGTTTTAAGCCAATTTTTCCTCTAGCAGTCGTCCTGTCCCCTTTCCCTACTCTTCTCCCTCTGGGATGCCTCTAATGTGTATGTTTGCACGTTTCATGTTGTCATTCAAATCCTTAAGTCCCTGCAGAATTTTTTCTATCTTTTTATCTATCTATTCTTCTATCTGTCTGATTTCAGATATACTGCCTTGAACAGTACTGATTCTTTTTTCTCCCTGTTCAAATTTGCTGTTGTATGTCACAGAATCCTTCAGTATATTACAAAAACCATTAATTTCGATGAAATAAAGTTTATCCTAGAAATGAAATCTTGGTTCAATATCAGAAAATCTATGATGTCACTGACACAGTATTAGACAACAGAAAATTCTTATTAATTTCAGTGTAATTCAACTTGATGATTACATGAAAAGAAATTGATAAGTTTTGAAAAATGGCAAAATCATAAACCGAACATCTATAGCAAACATATGTATGGATAAATAGATGCATTCCCTTTCAGGTTGGCAGAAGGTCAGATGTCCTTTATTTTTGTCACTGGTTGACATAGTAATGAAAATTGTGGACATTGGTTATGAGACTACAAGAATATCAATTCTGCAAAGATTGTAATGGAGAGATCTAATGGACATTTGCTGCAGATGATCTCATAATCTACATAGAAAAATTAAAAGAATCAACAAAGTATTAAAGTTATAAAGTAGGCAAAGCTCAAAAAATTAACAGAAATCAAGAAATACAACAGTAGTAATCAACTAGATATCACAATTTAAGAATAAGATATCATTCAATATAAAATAAATGCTATAATGATTAATAATAAATTGAAAGAAAACACAAGATGCCCAAATGAGAGAAAATTTTAACTAGAATAATAATTTTTCTTTATATCTAAATAAATGGACAGGTCTTCCATGCTAGGAATTAGGATTGCTAATATTCTAAATGTTTTAATTCATCACACATTTATCTACAAATTTAATGAAATTATAATCCAAATTACTGTGGAAATCTTTGATGAATTCAACACACTTAGTTTAAAACTTATAAGAAAGAATAATTCTGTCCAACTGCACAAGCAGTTAAAACAATGCCATAGCACATGTTTTATGAGCACACATCCAAAAATTGACACATACGGTCATAGACTTCACTGGTGCTCCATCAGGACCTCAACTGGCCTGCACCCACACCCCAGGCTGCAGAGGACACTGCTAGCTGACACCCTTCTCCTGAGAACTGCCCTCAATAGCCATTTTCCCCTAAATAATGACACATTGCTGATGACTGACTGACAGTACAAAATCCCGTGCTCCTTGCCCACGGTGGAACAGTTTATAATCCAGAGCTCCTTGTGAGTCAGGCAAGGCTGGGCTCCAACAGAGTCTGCATCTTAGCTGAGCTGCCTCTTTAGCCCTGTCCTGCCTCCCTTTCACCCTCGCAAATTTCTCCCTCAATGAATCATTTCACAAGAATTTCTATCTCAGGCTCTTTCTTGGGAAGTCAAACTAAGAAACATAGCAGTTTCACATTGTTTAGTCTCATGGATCATAAAATAAGAGGGAGGCATTTATGTGGACTAATGATTAGAGTGTATCATATACTGAGGATTATAAAATAATACAACACTCTGTACCTTAAGTCCACAATTAAAAAGAAAGTAGAGGCAATAAGTTATCTGATGGAGCTACATTGGAGATCTGCATACCGAGAGAGTGCTGTGCATCATCCAGGAGTGAGAAGGACAGAGAGACAAAGAGGCCAAGCAAAAACGACGAATTACTCAACCCTGCAGCTGCCAACAGCACATTTCCCCCACCCTTAAGGCAAATAACTCGGCAAAGCCCCTGGCTCACTGCAGCCAACTGAGAAAGGAAATGTCCTCCTCCCTGGGAGGAAGAGGGATGTGGCAGAGGGGGGAGAGTGGTTTCTCTTCAGGGAGATTGGCCAGTTGCGCCTGCTTTGAATCTTGACTGCAGCCAGCCCAGCAAGTGGAGGTAGAAAGAGACCCATCCATGGGGGAGCTGAAGGACAAATAGGTGTGGGACCAACATCCAGAAAACTCAGAGAAAGAGAAATGTAAGTGGGAGGGGAGATATGGCAGGTGAAACAGAGAGAGAGAGAGAGAGAAAAGACCCCACGGGCACTGAAGCCTCCCAAGGGAGAGGGGTGGGGATATCGGATCAGGAAGACTGTCACACTCACCCACCCTGGGGAGAGAGAGGAACTAGGTCAGTGAGGGGGTGGGCTGACAGGTGCCAAACAGCCCTGAAGAGAAAGAAGCCAGGAGAGATAGCTGGCAAACTGTTAGAAGCCAATGCACCTGAGGGGATAGAAGAAAGGGAGAGGCAGATAAGCTTTCAGAAAGCTACCTAAACTGTGGACTGTAGCCCAGTGGCTGAATGCATCCCTCACATATACTAGGTCCCTGGTTCCATCCCCGGTACCCCCTAAGAGAAAAGATCCAAAGAGTGCTCCAGGCGATTGCCAGGCACACAGCTGGCACCTTGTGACAGGGAACTTATAGGCTGTGGGTTTTTTCTAGTTTTTTTTTCTTGATGTGTTATTGTGTATTTATTTACTATTTTAGTTTTTTATTCTTATTTCCTTCTCTAAAACAGGTAACCTTACCTTTGGAGAGCAGGTTGCACGGTGATTGATTGATGAGCACTGGCAGCCAAAGACAGTTCCTAGAGTCTTTAGTGTTTTTCTTAGGTTGTATTTTGTTTGATTGTTTGTTTGTTTTGTTTTTCTCTTTATTTGTCTCATTTTTTTTCTTTTTCTTCTTTTTTCACCTTAATTCTTTATTTCTTTTATTTCTTTCATTTCCTCCTCTTCCATTTCTTTTCTTTCATTCCACCTTCTCTTGTTTGGTCATCATTTTTTTTTCTCTTCACATTTTTCAGGTCTTTTATTTTATTCTAATTTTTTCCTGTTTCATTTTTTTATTTCACCTTTAAAAATTCATATTCTTTTGTATTTCTTATGATTTTTCACTCATTACTTATTTTTTTCCTGGCACTTTTATGGTTCCTTTTCAACCTTTATTAGTAGCATTATTATTCTTGTTCTTTTCTTATAGCTTTGCTTTTCTATGGTCTTAATATTTTTTGAGGGAAATGTGGACTACAACTATAAGGAGCTAGAATAAGTGGATCCTAGGGTCAAAGAGGAATGTTTACAAAAAACAAACCAAAAGAAAACCCTAGAGAAGTAACAGAAGTTAGCCATCTGAATAAGTCCATCAAGATAAACAGATGTCTAGACACCAGCAACAAATTACAAGCCGTACTAAGAAACAGGAAGACATGGCCCAATCTAATGAACAAAAACAATTAAAAAAGCAAACCAAAAAACAGGAAGAGTTGCGGAATGTGGAAAAACTAATCAAGGATGTCCAAACAAATATTATGAATCAAAAGAAGTAAGAAAGGAAAAACGATAATAGTAGTAATAATAAAAGCTAGAAGAGGAGCTGTATAAGACTTAGTAAAATGAATATTTAACTCATGTAGGCAGTGTAGAGTAATAAGGGGGAAAAAGTGGAGTACCTACAAGGGAATGGGAAACCAAGTAGAGAAAAATATACAGAATGATTTAAAAGGCCAGAATGATGAGAAGAGAGAAAGAGTAAAGAAAGGGCTGAAAGGAAAAAGTTAATAATAATAATAAAAAGATAACAGAATAGACAAGATAGAAATCGAAACCAGTAAAGTTGAGGCCTAATGAAAAAAGGTGGAATGTAAGAACCACAACAGAAAGCAGAAGATAGAAACATGAAGGAAGGAAAAGAAATAGCGTTGATAGACAAAATTAATACACACAGAAAATGGGAAATCAAGGAAGAAGAAGCACAGCAAAGAAGAAACAAGGTAGCAGCACCTAATTTTAAAAAGGGGAAGAGGAGAGAGGAAAGAAAAGCAAGAAACAAAACAGTAAAATAAACACACACACGCAAGCGTGAAACAAAGCTAAGGAAGAACAGCGGTCCTTCTTGGGCCCTTGTGGAGACTCTCAGTGTGCCTGTGTTCATCCATCAATTACCCTGCAGGCTTCTCTCTACAGGTTTTGAGGCAGATTTTAGTGAGTAAACTAAATTAAAAAAATTTTTTAAGTAAACTCTTGTTTTTTTGTGTGGAGATATAAGGGACCCAAAAGAAGTTAGTACAACAATAATGTCTATGTTTTCCCTGTCCTATGTTATCAGCTGGATGTTAAATATCCCAGTGAATCACTACTCAGAGGAGCTGGGAGTTGAACTAGAGACCTCATATATTCAAGACAGAAATTCCTCCACTGAGCTAACTTACTAATTGGGTCAGTTAACTCTTCAGAAAGCTATTTAGTTACTTTTCCCTGCAAAGGTTTGACTCTCCTAGGGCAGCAGGATTCAGCAGCCTGTATGAGCAGATCCCCCCGCCCCTCTCCTGGTCAGGTTGAATTCCCTTTTGAAATTCAAATGGGACACTATGACTGAGTTCATCTCACTGAAATGGTTTACAAGCCTCTTCTAGACCACCCCATCCTCCCAGGGGACCCTAAATAGGCTTTTGGAAACTTATTAAACACTACCCACTGCCTGACTCCCTTAGAGGAGTCGAAATTTTGATAGTCCTCAGTGTAGAACTATTAAATTGGCTGAGTCTGCCCTCTCTCAAGCAAAGCCTCTCTATCCCAGGGAGGTTAGGTAAATCAGGCTTCCTCAGCAGATTCGCCTCTCCACTCAGCTTGGTGCCACTTCAAGCTGGCTGGTGTGCTCCCCTAAGCTCTAAGGGGGTCCAGACAACCAAACCCACAGAAAGGAAACACCTCTCCACCCTTTTCCAGAACCCTCCCACTCTCAGAGAATGCTC
Organism: Cabassous unicinctus; assembly: GCA_029593785.1. NCBI lineage: Eukaryota > Metazoa > Chordata > Mammalia > Cingulata > Chlamyphoridae > Cabassous > Cabassous unicinctus. The sequence goes on along the minus strand of JAQZBX010100427.1, from coordinate 1,555 downwards.
CCTCTCGCTGGGCTGCCAGTGGAGTCGGGGCTCACCCTAGCCATCCATGGGGTTTAGCCATCTGCATCTGCGATTTCCATCTCAGGAAAAACTCACGGTTTTATCTTGAACAATCTATCTCCCTGTCCAGCTCCCTCCAGATCAATGTCCCAAAGGCTCTCATTCTGTGGGCTTCCAGAACAGCTTACTTGGGCATGATCCTGTCTCCAATCAGCTGTCTTTTGTGAGAGAGATGGTGAATGCCCACTTAAACCAATGCCATTTTGCCTCTTGTTAATTAATTTAGTGAAGTAAAGGAAGAGATAAAGGATATTAAGAAGACATTAGGGAATGGAGTTCCAGGAAGATGGCAGACTAGAAAGACACGAGGCTCTCTTCTCCTCCAGAAAAATAGTTACAGGACAGGCTGAAACAACCTAGAAAAAGCTCTTCTAGGGTTCAGGACACTAGGCAAAGGCTAGGTGGAACCACATTCGAGCATCTGAGTAAACTACATCCTAATCAGATGCCTAGATATCGGCAAAAAATTATGAAGTATACTAAGAAAATAGAAAATATGGTCCAAGTAAAGGAATATACCAAAGCCCCAGAAGAGACAGATAATTTGAGAGAACTAATCAGTGAAATGTGCATAAATTTCCAAACTCAAAATAATGAGTTGAAAGACAATATGGTAAAAATGATAAATGACATTAAGAAAACACTGAGAGTGAGGCAAGATGGCATCGGTGTAGGAGGGCACTCCCTGACTAACTCTCTGAGGACAGTGGATTGTGGACTGGGTACTGCCTGGGGGTCTGTGTGTAGGCGCACGGAGCAAGAAGCTTGGGACATCTATCTGCAGGCAGATCTACGGCGTGGACTGATCAGTAGAGATTCGTGAGTTTTAAGCCTGCCTGTGGTGGTTAACACAGATGGCTGAGCCCCACCCTCAGGGAAAAAGGCTGGTTTGAGCCGCGACTCCCGCCCAGCAACCCGGTGAGAGGGAGCGTTCTCCAAGAGTGGGAGGGTTCTGGCAAAGGGGTGAGAGGGATTTCCTTTCTGTGGATTTGGCTGATTGGAACCCCTTGCAGCTTGGGCAAACAAAATAGCTGTATCGAATCAACACCAGGCAGAGGGGAGGGGCAAAACTGCTGAGGACGTTGAGTTACCTAGCTGCCCAGGGATAAGTCCCAAAACCCGCCAAGCCAGGGAGAGGGAGCATTTTCCGAGAGAGGGAGGGTTCTGACAGAAGGTGGAAAGGGGTTTCACTTCTGTGGATTTGGCTGCCTGGATCCCCTCATAGATTTGGGGAGTAGATAAGCTGGCTTGAAACAGCGCCAGGCTGAGGGAAGAGGGAAATCTACTGAGGAAGCCTGATTTACCCAGCAGCCAGGTGATACTGAGGCTTGGCTCCAGAGGGGGCAGAGTCAGCCAATTTCATCACTCTGCACTGACAAGCATCAGAGCTTCAGCTCCCCTGGGAGACCAGGAAGTGGGAAGTGCTTGATTAGTTTCCACGAGCCTAGTTAGGGTCCCCTCGGTGAAGGGGGTGGTCTAGAAGAGGACTTCTCTT
>JAQZBX010100426.1:0-11366 GCA_029593785.1 Cabassous unicinctus | reverse complement strand
TTTTTTTTTTAAGATTTTATAACAAGTATGACTTCATTATTTCTTAAAACTATCTTCTAAAGTATAATAGTATAATACAGAAAATGCTACCTTAAATTTGGAATGAATCATAAGTCCACTTGATGATAAAGGAAGAAAACAAGCATGCTTAAGGGGAGACCATTACATCAAATTCTGCCATGCAATAAACTTAATCTGACAGCTATGTATGCTTCCAATAATGGTTTTTCCACACTTACAGGAAAGATATCATGAAACTGTAATCCAATAGGAACAGATCATTCTCTTTTCTACAGCATTTTCAGAAGTTGTGATGGCCTAATTGTTCCATTCTATTAGAAACAGTGTGCAGTCTTGAGTACTACACCCATATATCCTGGACATTCTTGCAATAAAACGCTTTTGTTTGTTTTACAAAATTGCCACAAATCAGGAAAAAAAAAAAACTCATTTTTTCCAATCCCATGTTCTGATTGGCGTTTTAGAGGAATCAAGCTTTGCCAAAGAGGGTAAGAACCTTTATAAGAGGTGAAGCTTCTATGATCTAGAAAGCCTTTGTGTAAACCCCACTACTTTGATAACCAGGTTATTTTGTTTTAGAAGACCTACTGTATGCCCAACAAAGATCAACTTGTTAACAGGACTCAGCCCTAATGCACTGATTGCTTCCATCTTGTTAGTCACTTGCTTGATCCATGTTTTCATCTTGGTTTCAACCAAGTCATATTTCACTCTTGTTTGTATCTCTCTGTATCAGAGAACAACAAGCCACAACAGACTTACCACTGACTACATTCCACAGGCTTCTCCAGTTCATACTCAACTCCCCTGGCCATTGCAACAAGAATGCCTTTTGATGACAGGTCTGGCCTGGGGAGGTGATGATGGACCTGTTTACTGACTGCATCTCTGACAGTCTTGACTACCAATGCAAGAAAGACCTACGTGACAATAGGCATAAAGATTCTTCTCACCTCATGCATGCCTACTGAGGCCATCAACGCTCACCCTCAGCAGGCACATTAAATCACTCTCAAGGGAGTTCCCATGAGCACGAATCCAATTCTTACTTCCCTGGTCACCAATCACGCTCTCCAAACAATTATAAATACAACAGCATTCTTAAGACACAAAACTTATTCTTTAACTCAGAAATGAGTAAGAAAACATGTACAATCTATAAATGTAAAGCAATAAAATCTAATCAAAGTTTCAGAAGAATTCTGTTAGTGTAACACCAATAAGCTCAAACTAACTTTCTTAAAAACATAATCTTTAGGATGTGCTAGCTGACAGTCCAAAATTACCCGTTTAAATTCTTTACATTCTATTTAAACATTTCTAGAACAAGCGTTCACTATAATGGACAAAAAACAGACATTATATTTGGACACCCTTTTTCCAAAAAAAATGTTTAAACAGCTTTAACATGCAGAACTATGGCTTCCAGGAAAGGTGGCAAATCAGTCGCTACAGATAAGTTACTTTCCGTTGAAGTAGCGGAGTTAGAGCACCCTAATGTCAGTCTTGGGGGACTTCCAGAGTTCAGAGGCGGAGGAACTTTTCCACACAGGCAGCTGATCACCTTCAGAAGAGTTCTGAGCTGCTCGTCCTGCTCGGCCTCGCCCAGGCTCTGCATCTCCTTCTTTTGCTCCTCGATCTCCGCGTCCTCCTCCGGAGCGCAGTGGTCTGGCGGCCCTTCGGCAGGGCCCAACGGTGGGCAACGGCTTCTCGAGGTGGACCAGGCCTCCTGCACCCCGACGGCCTGCGAGACCTGCCCCCCGGCTCTGTGCAGCTCAGGACGACCCTCGCCTGGGACCTCCCCACCCCTGAACCCCGCCGGAGGACCCAAGGACTGGGTCCTGGTCCTCTGCTCACCTAGAACCCCAGAACCTGCCACCGGCCCCCACCCCGCTATTGTGCCAAGGCCAACCACCCAGCCGGGTCTGCGCTGTGGAACCCACCCAGAAGACTGAGATGTTTTCTTGATAAAGGTAGAATTTCAACAAGTGGCATTAGTGGGTATGGCCTCAAATAGCCATAGACCAAAATATCCCTCCTAACAATAAATTGCACCTGCCAGGAAAACTGGCCTGGGAGCCCTACCTAACGAACAGTGAACTATTCTCTGCCTTAAGATTGCACACAATGCTTAATAATAAATATTGCTTCCATGCTATAATGTTCTATACCGACTTTTGAAATATTTTCTCTTTCTGTATGGATTAAAATTTTATCTTATGTGATATTGCAAAGCTCTTTTGCTTTATGTATCAATCAATGACTTTTTCATTATATATGATCCCTTTTTTGAAGAGTTTATTATTATTATTATTATAACTCTCACATTATTATAAATTTTTTACAAATTGGGCAGAGTCCACTAATTTAAATAACACCCCCCAAATGTAGAAAATGAATTTTTATGAATATTTAATCTTTAACATGAACAAATATATTAAAGTACATACAGAGAGAGATTATGGCTCAATACAATGAATATGTTTATTATACCAAGAATTGCACTTATTTGAAAGAGAAGTTAGAAATTTTTCCTTTATCATATGTAGAGTTGGATGAAAGATCACACCTAAGGATGATTCAGTGGAACCAAGAATCAAATACAGGCTTTAAAAGCTGATAATTATGATTCTTTGGGATCATAAGTAGTTTCTTGGAGTGACTTTTACAGAGTATTGAGTCAAAAGATATGCTCTAGATTCAGTGGCATCAAGACTGATTGCCAACAGAATGGATTAGGCAATAACAGGCCCAAATTATCACATTGGATGAAAGAGAGAAGGCAAAGCAAAACAAGAATATGTATAAAACATGGAGCTAAAGACATAGACACAATGGAATCTGGCTCACAAGCTGCAATGCAAAGAGTAGAAAGGGAGTGGCTTTGGGTTTCCATAAATCTTCCTGCATTTGATGTTTTGTCACTCCATGGGATATCAGTTCAAACTAAAATGCTTACTTCTAAAATTTTACTTAGAGAAGATGAATTTCTGCATAACCATGAAAATATTTTCTCTTCTTTATCAGTTAGAATTTATGAGTGAATTCTTCCACTCTGCTGCTTGAAATCACATTTTGCTGCACCATAGCTTTCTCACAGCATTTTTAGAAATATATTTTTTATTTTTTAAAGGTATTTAGATTACATAAATGTTACATAAAAATATAGGGGATTCCCATCTGCCCCGCTTCCTACACCTCCCACATTTTCCCACATTAAAACATCTTTTATTAGTGTGGTACATTCATTAAAGTTGATGAAAACATTATAGAGCATTGCCACTAAGCATGGATTTTAGTTTACATTTTAGTTTGCACTCTCTTGCACACAATTTTGTAGGTTATGGCAAGATATGTAATGGCCCGTATCTGTCATTGTAATTTCAATGAGGTTCCCAAGTCCCAAATGCCCCCATATTTCACCAATATTTCACTCACCCTGCCATCAGAACCTCTAGTGGCCATTGCCTCCATGTGAATGATATAGTTTCTTCCATTGCTAGAATCACAATAAGTCTATAGTAGAATATCAGTAAGTCTAGTTTAGTCCATAGTTCATTCCCCAATCCTGAGGATTCTGGGATGGTGTTGCCCACTCCACCTCTAATTGATACGAGGCTTTGATCCAATGGGGCAAATAGATGGGACTCTCCTGCTTGCAGTTGTAGACTCTCTCAGTTCCTTGGGATGGTCGTTGTCCATCATCATCTCCTTGTTAGTGGTTCTGGGTGAGTCCAATGAACTGGAGAGTAGGTATTGCAACTCCATTGAATTTCAGGGCCCAGCTGGCACATGGACAGCCCAGAGATTAAAGTCTCTTGGAGATACACCTACCAACTCCAGCACCAACTCTAGGTTCAAATAAAAGGGACAGAAGAGTTGTGTGTAGAGAAGTCACATCTGAGTCCAACTCTGTCACACTCAGGAGCACAAACTCCAAAGTAGGGCCACTGGCAAGACACCAAACTCTTGAGTTATCTGCCACGACCATAGGTCCTGGGTGTCTCCAGTGCCCTCAGGATCCCCACTATTTGTGGTAGTATCTACCTTGGCCGTCTCTGAGATCCTGCTGAGATATGCATAAGTGTTACCTCTCTGATGACTTTCTGACTCACTTTGGAGTATCTTAGCCATATACACTCATTTATCTTTACCTTTCTTCCCTTTTATTCAAGTATTTTTTTTCCAGTTGTATAACCAGCTAGTGCTTGCTAGTAATCCCTTGATGCCAGGGAGGTTCATCACTGTGAGTCATGTCCCATTCTGGGGGAAGGTAGTGCATTTATATGCTGAGTTTGGCTTAGAAAGAAGCCACATTTGAACAACAAGGAGGCTTTCAGTAGGCAGCTCTTAGGCACTCTCCAACACTAGGCTAAGTTGCAAATTCAAGAGCAAAAGGCTCGCAAGCATAGTCATCAACATCAATGGCCCAACAATGGGTCATCCTTCTTCCCTAGTCATTGCCCTCTCCTTGGGGGATTTTTGCTATGCCATTAGGGAATGTGGCAGAGCTCCCCAGGATGGGAATTCAATAATCTTTCAGTTATTGTGTGAATCTCTACCCACTGTGACAATGCTCCATTAACATTTGAACATATTTATATACCTTATATGTATGCCCAGGTGAACTTCCTCCCATTTGTCCCCCATCACTGACATCCCACCCCATTGATCCTCCCCTGCCATAGATACAACCCTTCTGTGATCCAAAACCTCTTCAAAAATGAGGCCAAGAATATTGCCAAATTTGATTAATAGGAAAATGAAATAATAATGATAGGTTTAAACATAAGAAATAACGTTTATAATAATTTAGAGAAACTAAAAGTTAAATAAAGTAAAAAAAGATTAGGGTATTAAAAAATGAAAAACGTTAAAAAATAAAATAAAATAAAATAAAATAATTTTTGATGCTTTTCTTTTCATCACTGTAAAATCAGTTGTCCTGTATGTACAATGGCATTTTCTTGCATTTCTTCCCCAGTGTGTCAGGATGGCTGACTGGTCTAAGGCACCAGACTCTTATGGCATTTTTAACTTCTGCATTCCTTAGAGTATAAATCAAAGGACTGAGCAAGGGCATACCAATAGTGTATAACAATGCCACCATCTTGTCCACTGGAAATGTGGTTGGAGCGCAAGTGTATATGAATATACATGGAACAAAGAATAAGGTGCCCATGGTTATGTGAAAGATGGAGGTGGAGAGGGCTTGTATTCTTCTTTCTGTACTCTGGTTACTCAGAAAATGTAAGTTTAAAATATAGAAATTATCAGGATTGTGAACCTCACCATGCATATGGCTCAACTATTAAAGACTATTTGTAGATTTATGACATAGGTGTCCATACAGGTAAATGTTAACAGAGGTTGCAGATTACAGAAACAGTGGTCAATAACATTAGGGCCACAGAAAGGTAATTGCAAAGCCAAGAAAATCTATGCTAAAGAATGGATACGAGATCCCACCCAGGCCAGATTCACCAACACACCACAGATATGTCTGCTCATGATGGTTGTATATCACAGTGGCTTACAAATGGCCACATAGTGATCAAAGGATATGACGGTGAGGGCCAAGGTCTCCATGCACCCAAAGAAGTGAAATGGAAAGATCTTGGTCAGACACTCATTATAAAAGACGGCTTTCTTTTCCAATACAGCATCTATAATCAAATTTGGCACCGTGGTTGTGGAGAAACAGGCATCAGAAAAGTATAAGCAGAAAAAGAAGAAATACATGGGACTCTCAAGAATCTGACTGTATCTGATGGTCATCACAATAAGTAAATACACTTCCAGAGTTGAAAGATAAATAAGAAGACCACGAACACTATTTCCTCCTTTAGAACATCCTGTATGAACCCAAACAAAATGAACTCATTCACAGTGCTATTCAGATCCATGGTACGGTTGCCTTAGAATGGCACAGTTGAGAAATGGTTTATCTGCAAAGAAAATAGAGAGTTATGATTTGGCAAAAGCAGTGTACTTGGACTCTGCATTACTACTTTATAGTTCTAATTTCATGAGCACTGTACTACAGTAGTTCTAAAAGTTTATCATGCATTATAATTATATGGATACTTAAAATAAATGCCAATGCCCTTGCCCATGCTTTTACCATGGAGACTTACTGGGTAGAACCAAAATTTTTTCATGAAAAACAAAATCATGCAGGTAGTGGATTCTAAGGCCAAGGTCTGAGAATTGCTGACTTTGATGTTGACCATTTTCTTCACATGAAAATTTGAGATTCTAATAGATACTTAAAGTGTATGTATGTTATGATATATAAGTGCACAGATACTGCTCAATAACTGAAAAACAATATTCTTATGTAATTCAGAAACATTAAATTTGGAGATTCCCTCTTGAGACAAGTATTTCTTGATTTGGTTGACAGTTTGCATTCATTAATCTTAACCTCTTAAGTATTTTGGATGGGTTAGTCTTTAAAGAAATAGCATTTATCTAACTTTTGGCTCAACATGACCAGAATTTTACCTTATTTGTCCATCAGAACACATGAGATGTTTAAATTAATTAGTGAACTTGCATTATTGAGGGAAGTTTCTATGAACATGATATGATTCATTATTTATGTTAGTTGCATAGTATTTAGTTTCACATCTTATGGATCCAACCTGATGTACCACTTCTTATATTTATGTAATAAGAATAAAATCTTTACTCATATATGATTTTCCTATCCTTATCTTTCAGAGGTTTTGTTTTTGTCTAATTTTTGTTTCTCTTAAAAATAACTTTAAAAATACATATCAGAATTACTCTATCTTTTTGTTGTTCTACTCTAGGTTCACATACAATTAATTCTATAAAATGAGATCATACTTTAATATTATACATTCTGATTTTCATTTTGGATGCTTAAAAGCCTTTATCCATATGACTAAAGGGCATCCATAATGCAATTGTACAGTTTAGTAGTTGTAAATTCACATAGAAAAAAATGTGATAATAGTAAATATTTAATTTAATTTTTTATTTATTTAAGTGGTTTTCAAAATATTACCCATAAAATACTTTTGAATGAATCTGTTCACATTTGTAGATTTTTCCTTATTTTTAATAATTTCATCAAAACAAACCCATGGAATTACTGTGTCACTAGTAGGAATATTTAGTACTTAAAGGTAGCTTTTCAAATATCCTTCCAACTTTGTTTTATCAATATTTATTAGAAGCATTTTTAATATCTAATATAAAAACAATGTATTTACACATTAAAATATACAAAGTTTACAGTATGTTTGCGGTTGAAAAATAAAGTGTCCATAAAAATTCATGATTTCCCAATCCCACTATCCAGAGCTAAATGTCAGCTTCTTATATAATATTCTAGTTTTTCAAATTTATACATTTTAGGTACACATTGGATCATTATTTTCACTGCTTTAAAAATACCGGAATATGGTTAAGTTTTCTAATGGATATCAAACATCATTTTTGTTCAATTAACAGAATACAAATAATGGCATAAATTTGCTTGATTACCAGTGATAGAATAATATTTTTCTCTCTATGTTTTCCCTCTTATATTTTATATGTTTTGAATTATTCCTATATTTTTCAGTTAATTTTCAGTATATTTACATTTTGGGGACTTTCCTTTTATTATTAATTTTTGTACAATCAAATTTATCAAAATATTTTCCCTTTTCCATTTAGTTTAATCTTTCAATTAGGGAAGAGAACATCTTTGGTCCATCTTTATTATTTCTATACTTTTAAATATTAATCTCAAATGATGTGGAATTTATTTGAATATGAGTTATTATATACTTTCCCCTTTTCTAACTAATCAATCAATAAACACCATCAAGTCAATTAACATATATGTATTAAGAAACTACTCAGATCTGAGGTAGCTATAGTGGAAATATGCTCTCAAACACTTTACAACCAAACTGGAGGGGTAACATAACTCTATATAAGATCATTAATAACAAGAATTCCACATGACTGTATGTGGTAATACCAAATGAATTGTGATTCCCCAAAATTGAGATTCCTAGGCAATGAATTTATTGATCAGCTATGGTTCAGAAATGAGAAAGAAATGGAATTACAGTTTTAAATGCATGAAACTGAAGTTTCCAACAAAATTCTCTGGATCTCAGGTGTTCAAGGACCTAAATCTGAGTTTTCTTGATGAGACTGTTTCAAAATGATTAACACAAATTGTCCATTTACCCTAATAAAGCTACATAATTTAAATAAAACTTGAAGATTTTTGAAATCCAGCTGAAATAATATTAGCTAAGTGTGATGACATTAGTTATATTTTGATAACTACTAGTTCTGAATGGCATTTCCAGTTATCTGATAAATACAAAAGAGAAAAAATGACTTATTACTTAATTTTCATATATTATTTTCCTACTTGATGTTAAAAACAAAAAAGGGTGCCCTTAGCTGTGAGAAGCATTAGGAGAAAAATGTGAGTAAAAGATTATAAGAAGGGGAGAAGCACGCATTGCTTCATGTAAACAGAGATGACCTTGGTAAAAACTACATTCATTAAATGTGAAAATTTTGAGAGATAAATTTGTGGGTAGATAACGGACGGCCATGAATGCCAGTCATTCAACACTATTTTGTTCTGATCTAAATTAGCAGAAGATATTTGAAGACATCGTCATAAGAATCCACACTTAACAAGATCAATGCCTTGTCTCAGACCAAAAAGTGCTCAGAGTTTTATCATTGAATTCAATCATATTTCCTAACACTCATGAAATCTTCTATATATTTTACTGGGGTTTCGGTGCATCCCAGTATTGAAGCACGCTATTTTCTCTAATTTAATATTAATTTTTCTTTTACTTATTGATCGTTTAAACAGTTAAAATTATTTCTTGTCCCAAAAGTCTCTGACAAATAAAAATCTATCTCTAAGCCCTAGGTGCCTATTTTACTATAAGATCCATGAATAAATATTTAATTGAATGAGATCACCTGAATTACATATTATTCTTGTATTATGACCTTGTACTTTAAACTGGTTTGAATTTTTGTTATTTCATTTGTTCTGCATATTTTCTTTTGAGGTAACTCTGGCAATTTTCCTATTCACTTTAAGGTACAAAGTTTGATCTGTGATACAGATTTGCCAAGTTCAATTGGGCTAGAATTAGGACAGAATTTTGCTAGATGGCTTCTCTGTCTAGGGTACACCATTCTTGTCATGTAATACATCAAATCACAAATGTCCATGTAAATTGCCTCCTTGAAAAAAGAATTTGCTGACAAATGATACCTTATATTCCTGTACTTATCTTATCTCAATATCAAATTTTGTAAACCTCATTCTCAGATGAACTTCATAGGAAAAAAACTAGATACATAATGAATAATAATGAAGGGAAGAAAGGACAGAAACTGAATGAGGTCAGAGAAAGTGAGAGTAGAGTGACATTGCACAGAAAGCAGGGAAAGAAGGGCCAGGAAATAGGATACTGAAAGACATATAGCGAGGAGGTGAGAAAATATATTAGGAAGGGTCCTTAGATCAAAATATCAATACAGATGTCATATTCTTGCCCCTGACCCCCTGCTCTATTACTTGCCCTGGAATCAGAGAGGGTATGAAGTTGTGTGCCATGGGCAAGTGTTGCCAGACGTTTTAAATAACCAAGACCATTGTGACGTGCAGCCCAGTCTGATACTATCAGTCAGAAACAGCACCATTAACTTAAGTTCTTCAAATGAGGAGACCCCAAGAACAGAAATTTCTCTAGACTAACCTCAACAACATAGTGTAGTTACTCTCCCCTTACAGGTAAAGAGAGGTTTTTGAGAAGTACCTTAGTGCTGCAAGGAAACCAGGGAAGGCTTATGAACCCTGGGCCACCATAACTCTTCAGTTTTAAGTACTCTATGCTTCTCCATCACTTATTTTATTTTATTTTTTAAAAAGATACTTGAATTACATAAATGTTACACATAAAATATAGGGATTCCCATAGGCCCCACCTCCCACATCTACCAAAACTTCCCACATAAGCATCCTTCATTAGTGAGGCACATCTCCTGAAACATATAAACACATCAAGGGCCTTTGCCATTAAGCATGGACCATAGTTCACATTGTAGACCACACTCTCTCCCCCACATTTCTACATGTTATATGATGATATAAAATGGTCTATATCTGTCATTGTAATGTCACTCAGGACAATTTTCAAGTCCCGAAAAAGCCCCTGTATTACAAGTGCTCTTACCTCTCCCTGCCCCCAGAGCATCCAGTGGCCACATGCTCCACATTAATTTTGTAATTTCTTCCATTGCTTGAATCACAATATGTCTATAATAGAATACCAGTAAGTCCATTCTAGTCCATAGCTCTTCCCACAATCCTGAGGAGTCTGGGATGGTGATGTCCACTCCTGCAATTGAGAGGGGGCTTATATCCAATGGATAAGATGGATGGGGCTATCTTACCTGCAGCTGCAGACTCTCTCTGTTCCCTGGGATGGCCGTTGTCTATCATCATCTCCCTGCCAGGTGTCCAGGGTGATCCCATTGAGTTGTAGAGAAGGAGTTGCAGCTCCACCGAGATTCCAGGCCTAACTGGCACATGGACAGCCCAAAGACTGCAGTCTCTAGATGTACACCTACAAAACTCCAGCACCATGTATAGGTTTGAATAGAAGGGACAAATGTGCAGCGAAGACATATCTGAGTCCAACTCTGTCACTCTCAGGAGCACAAATTCCAAAGCAGGGCCCACTGGCAAGGCACCACACTCCAGAGCAATCCACCCTGACACCCACCTGGGTGTCTCCAGAGATTTGCAAAAGCGTTACCTCTGGGATGACCTCCCTACTCACTTTGAAGACTCTTAGCCATATGAACTCATTTGTCTTTACCTTTTCCCCCTTTTATTTGAGTTTTTTTTCCAGTTGCATTGCCAGTTGGCATTTGGTAGTAATCCCTCGTTGCCAGGGAGGCTCATCCTCAGGTGTCATGTTCCATGCCTTGAGGAAGGTAATGCATTCATAAGCTGAGTTTGGCTTAGAGAGAGTCCACATTTGAGTAACAAGGAGGCTCTCAGGAGGCAACCATTAGGCAAACCATAACAATAGGCTAAGTTTCAATTTCAAGAACAAAGACTCATAAGGGTAGACATCAATAACAAGGGCCCAACAGTGGATCATCCTCCTTTGCCAGACACTGCCCCTGCACTTGGGGGAAGGTTGCTGCTCCCTTAGAGAATGTGGCAGAGCTCTCCAGGATGGGAGTTCAGTATTCTCTCATTTATTGAGTGATTCTCCACCCACTGTGACAATGCCCTGTGAACATTTGAAAAATTTTATATA
>JAQZBX010100425.1:0-11366 GCA_029593785.1 Cabassous unicinctus | reverse complement strand
AAAAAAAAAAAAATATATATATATATATATATATAATATATATGGTCAAGGGACCAGCATAGACATTACTCCAAAAACAATAGAAGGTGACCTACAAGCACATGTGAAGGTGCTCAATTTCATTAGTCTTTAGAGAAATGTAAATGAAAATCACAGTGAGGTATTTTTATCAAATAAAATTTTAAATTAAAAAAAAAGAGGGAGGGGAGGCTAGGAGCTCTAATATCCTGCATCCTTCCTCTGGAACAGTTAGGTCTTCTGAGCACATAAGAACATCTACTGGTTGGAAGAGGGCATCACCACTGCTTCAATCCATTGCCCTTTATTGCTCAGTCTGTCTTCAGTCTTAACCAACAAACTAGAATTATGAATCCTGGACACCCCTAAACAATGACACCTGGTTTACCAGCCCTCTCATGCTGGCCACATCACAGTCATCTCCCACCTAACTCTTGACTCTAGCTGTATATTAACCTCTAAACTCAGAGTGGCTTCCACAGCCCCACCTGGCCAATACTCAGCCACACAGGAGCCTCAGCACAATTTGTCATCAGCCTTGGCTGCCTCATTCTCACTCCCTGATGACAAGCTGATCCAAGAACATCTGATGGTGAACTCAATCCACCAGAAAAACTCCTGAACCTGCAAATGTTGCACTACCCCTGCCTAACCAGAAGGACATGGTGAATGTGAAGCTTGCCAGAATTCAGCAGCCCACCCCCTAACCATGAGGAGCTGGGGTCTTCATGCCACTCACTTGACAGCACAGGCCTGTCCCCAAATTGGGCATGAGCTTGGGGGTTGCCTGATGTCCCTGGCAGGCCTTGCTCTGACCTCTGGAGGAGGCATCTTCAGTGCCATGGGAAGTCAACAAACCAGTTACAGACCTGTTTGACCATCAAGATCATCTCCAATGCCAGATGCTCCTGCTCAGGATAACAATACACTCGGTCAGTCTAAGTCCACCCTCATCTCTCCAAGGACAGCCACAGCAACATATGTGGGAGGTGGAGGGCCACCCACCTGCACATTCACAAGTTTGCTACCAAGCATCCATCCGGACAAGGTGAGACAGCCCCAGCCACATGGAGCTGACATCTGTGAAAAGTCCATGGGAACAGCCCCTGCTGCCCAGGTGCCACCCCCAGATGGTACCCAGAGGCCATTTGAAAAGCCCCAGAGTCATGAGGCTCACAGAGTGACAACCCTGAGGATGGCAAAAACCATCCCCAGTGGGGTACACCTCCATTGCTGGGTCTCCCCAGGTGTGGCCAAACCCCCAGTGCTTCTGCACCTGAGCTTTTCTCTCTACAGTGGGAGAACCAGAGCTCAGAGAATACCCAAGATGGAGTCAGGCCACCTCCTCCTCCAGTGAGGGATGCCTGTAACTCCAGCTCTCTCCTGCCCCCTGCATGGTGACCCCTGATGGGCAGGACACCTGCCTGCTGGGCTCACACCTCCCCACAGGCTTCTCTCCCTGGTGATCTGTTGCTTGGTCTCCTTCCCCACCTGTGGTATGTGCTCAGGGCCTGCACGCAGGAGATGATTAAGGTGCATGGGTTGAAAACTCCTGACCTACAGTGTTTTGGCTCCATGTGGCAAAACAAAGCCTCTATGTGTGCAGACTCTCCAATCAGGGCAGAGATGCCCATCAGACAAGAGCCCCTGTCCTAGGACCACAAGCTCACAGTAGATTAGAAACTCTCAGGGGGCACAAGGCAGCCTCTGGAGGGGAGAACCCTGGAGGGAGAGCACTGGGGAGAACAGCCTGTGGGGAGCATGCTAAGGGGAGCATCCTGGAGGAGATGTAGCTGGAGGAACTTCCTGGGGTTCAGACTGTGCATATGGGGCTCTGCAGGGAGGGCTAGCATAATGGAGAAGCACTCTGGGGGAGCAGTGTCTTGGGGGGAGCATCTTGTGAGGGAGTAATTTGGGGAAGAGCAGCTTGTTGAAGAGCAGTCTGGGTGGGAGCTTTCTGGGGGAGCATCCAGGGGAAGAGCAGACCAGGGAGGGCACAGCCAGGGGGAAGCAGCCCCACCCTCTGCTCTCACCTTTGGGCCTTGTTGGGGCTGGTGCCCACACCCAAGGTGAAATCCTGCAGCTTCTGGTGAACCTCTCTGGGGAAGTGCCAGCTCTTATGACCCTCTGGGCAGAGGGAGGAAGGGGGTGGGTGTCTGGACAAGGACAGTGAGGAGGAAGGTAATGAGAACAGGGACCCCCAAATCTGCTTCCTCTTCAAGGGCCCCCCAGGAAGCAACCCTTGAGCTACCCCCTCTCCCCCATGACCTCTCTGTCCTCAGTCTGGGGAGAAGGTGTGACCAGCTGCCTCCATAGACTCAGAGGTGCACAGGCAGAGGTGCTGGCCACCTGCAGATCCCAGGTGTGGGTCATGGACCTAGGTCCACAACAGGGTTCCTGCAATTCACAGGGCCCACTCTTGAGCCAACTCCTTCATGGGGTCTCAAAGCCCTCCCCACCCCCATGCACAAGCTAGGCACTCAGCTCCTTTCTGTGGAAGAGTTGGTGTGTATGTGAGGAAAGGATCAGCTGTCAGTTATTCAGCCACTGCTCCCCTGGGAGTCCCCACAGGTGGAGACAGAAAGGGCAGGACCCTGAGTGGGTGGACCCAGGCCTGGGCATGAGACTGAATGCAGGGGACCCTGAGTGAGCAGGACAAAGTGCTGGCAGATTGTGGCCTAGGCAGGACCCTGAGTGGGTGGGACCCAGACTGGAGGAACTTGGAGTGAGAAGGACCCAGAGTGGGGGGACTTAGAGTGAGAGGGACTTGGAGTGGGGTGACCCACAGTGTGGGTACCTGAAGTGGGGGACACTGAGTGGGCAGCCTACTCACCCAGTCAATGGCTCCTGGGATTTTCCACCTCTGGGCAGAGCTGTGCCCTGAGGCTGAACTCCCTGTCCCTCTCCAGGACCAGTCCCCTGAGGCTATGGCCTCCAGCAGCCCCTTCCCTCACCTGCTGCCTGCTGGGAGCAGCACCTGCACAGCTTCCACCCTCCTCTCCTTTCCTCTCAGGCCCTGCTCTGGCTGCAGGGGTGCTGGAGCTGGGGGCTGCACTATCAATTCACCCCAGATCATTCTCCCTCCCCTGGGGACCTCAGCTCCTCCCCCTTGTTGCCTCCCTTCTGCCCACACAGGTCCCTGGGACCATCCTGGGGCCTCCTCCAGAGGTCATTCCTGCCATGTAAATGGCTCTCAGGTGGTTCATCCCATGCAGGGACCACAGCCTGGTCCTGCACCCTTTTTGTTGTGTTGCACCAGCAGGCAGGGCTGGGAAGCAGCCCTTGGGGCCAGTGAGTGCAGCCCCTACCCCACACCAGCCCCACTTGCTGAGCAACTCCTCTTGGAGGGCTCCCACATGCCTGCATGTACTGGAGGCCCTGAGACATCAGTGCTGTCAATGTGCTCACTGAATGTCCCCACACCGCACTCCACACAGAACCCTGGCCTGGGGGAGTCCATCCCCCACCACACCCAAACCCTCTGCCCTGCTTCCTTGTCACAACACTGAGCTGGTCACAGTCACCCATGCCATCCACTCCCATTTGGGGAAGGCACAACTGCCAATGAGTCTCAGCAAATACTTTCTCTGTGGATACCTGCCCCTCCACTTCAATAATGCCTTCACCCTCCTCCTCTCCCCCTCAGACCCCCATGCCCCCCACTGCTCATCACCACTTGACACTAATTTCACAGTAATGGAAAGTAAC
This sequence comes from Cabassous unicinctus, assembly GCA_029593785.1. Lineage (NCBI taxonomy): Eukaryota > Metazoa > Chordata > Mammalia > Cingulata > Chlamyphoridae > Cabassous > Cabassous unicinctus. The sequence goes on along the minus strand of JAQZBX010100425.1, from coordinate 7,640 downwards.
CAAGTGAGAAGTGCCTCCCTGACCTCCCAGCCTCCTCCCAGGCTGACCTTCCAGACCCTGTGTGGCTCCCCCACCTGTTCCTGCCTTGCCAAGGATCCCCCTGACATCCACCCCCTTTTAGCACTCTCAGCCTTTCTTCTCCAAGGAATTCCCTTAGCTGGGGAGTCTGTAAATCTCCTATTTTACACATTGGCCTCTCCAGCCTCCCCCAACCCTCCAGCTGCCCCATGATTCCACTCCCCACTCACGTAGCACCTCTCAGAATGATGTAGACTCCTACTGCTGACTCCATGGCCCCCACTCTCCATGGCATGCTCCAAATTGCCTGCTACACCACAGCATCGTGGCCCAGCTCACCAGCCACCTCCATCTGACACCCCTCCTGGACAGACCTTATCTGCTTGGCTTCCAGAACACCCTGCCCTTCTGATGTCCCTCTTATCCCAACCATCATGCCCTCTCAGCCCCAACTGTGGACACCTCCTCACTCCACTCTGTCCAGAAAGTTTCAGGAATGAGTCCCTGAAGGCCAGAAAAGCAGGGTCTCAGCCCTCAGGCCTCTCTCCATCTCTCACTGCACCAGGGTTGAGCACAACCTGACACAAAAACTGCTGCCTTTGTTCTCCTGGAGTGCATGAGAACTGGAACCCATGCTCCTGACCTCCAGGAAGGAACCATGCCTGGGTCAGGGGATGGGGCTTTGGGGTGAATTCTACTTCTGTCTACAAAAGCCCCCAAATGGCCAAGTGATCAAGGCAGGAAATGGCAAGGGTATCATCCCTGCCATCCACCAGCAATGTGGCCCTGTGGGAGCTGGATCACTACACAGGGCAACAAGACATTCTCACATCACCCCCAAAAGGGCCACACTCCTTGGACCCCCTCAACTCTCCCATGAGTTGAACACAGCTTTGAGCCTCATCCTACCAGGGGGAGCACAAGTCAAGGAGAAGGCAAAGGGTGGGCCTCTGACCACATGCCCAGGGAGAAGAGCAGCACAGCCTGTGGAGGCTTCCCAATGTCTGCTGTGAAGGACCTTCACCTCCCCAGCAAGGCTGGCCTCAGACTCTGCACTCTGGGCTGAGCAGGAAGAGGGATGCACAGGTCACTCACCCTGGAATAACCTGCTTCCACTACTGGACTTTCCAGTTAATGAAGGATACACAGCCTTGGATCAGGCATGTTGCCCATTTACTTAACCCCATCAGCCACCACAGCAGGCCTTCCCATGGCCCATGCTGCCCTTTATCACCACAAGCACTCACTGAACCAATGTTCTTGGGACCCTTTTACATGAAGATGCCAGAATTTCTTCTGGAGTCACTGAGAATTGTTCAATGTTCTCTCCAGGACACTAGATAATCCATTGTCTCACTGGAAGGGAGGACTCATGGCTGCAGGAACCCTGCCCATTGAGTGATATCTGGGCCTCTGGGATTATAGCCTCACTATGTCTTTCCCTGCCTGGAGACTTCAGGGCCCCTTCACAGAACCTCCCCACCTGCCTCAACTGAGCTGCACAGACCAGAATCATTCCCACTCTTGGCACGGTGGCCTCAATGCAGGGGGCACCTCCTCAGAGAGGCTGCTCTGGGCTCCAGCTGAACTGATGACACTGACCTCTGCCCTTCCACCCTTCTGCCCCAGGCCCACCTCCAGGAACTGACAGGTGGCCTGATGCTGCTCCTGCTGGACCAGCACACACACACACCAGAACCATGTCCTTAATCTCCTGAACATGCAGGTGGAACAGGCTGTCCAGCAGTGCCTCCACTAAGGGCTCTGCCTAGGTGAGGTCACCCTGAAGTTCCAAGCAGAGCCTTCCTGTGAGGGCCACCAGTCCTACAGCTGGTGGGCAGGAGTCCCTGGTCTCCCGCAGCAGCACCAGGAAGTTCTGCATCAGCTCTCAGACCTGGGGTCTCCTCTGACAAAAGAGAACAGTCACCACAGCACTGGTCTTGGCCACCACACAATGCACATGGCACCAGCCATGCTCTCCCCATCCTCAGACCACCTCTACACAGCCCACCCAAGTAAAGGCAGGGGTGGGGGCCAGAAGCCCTTGAGAATTTCCTCCCAAATCCCCCAAAGAACACAGTCCTCAAGGAACTCCAGCTGAGGATCATGCTCATGCCCAGGGCCACCGTGCACAGTTCATCTGTCTCTGAACCTCTCCTTTGTCCCCTGGGCCACACTGGCTCAGGCAACTGAGGGGCCCATCCCCAGCCTGGCCCAGCAATGAAAAAGGTGCACAAGGAAAGTAAAGTCCCTGCTAAGCATTGCCACTTGGTGACCCTGCATGACCCAGGTCATGTCCTGCATGTGCACTGTGGCCCCCTTTCATTCATGGGAGCTTGTGAGGTGATGGCTAAAGCTGCCTCATTTGGCAGGTGTGGACATCCAGCTCAGAGAGATGAGGAAACTTCCTAGGGATGCCAGGCAGGTGACCCCAGCAGGCTGGCCTCAATGTCCAAGCATCAACCCATCTATACCAAGAAGGTTATCTGCCCCTTGGGAGGCATGGGTATGCCCCCATCTGGAACCACCAGAGTTAGGTGCTGGCTGGTGGGATACAGGGCTCTCTGCATTTTTTTCTCAGTTTACACACATCTCACTATGTACACACACACCCAGTTTCACATCAGAAACAGAGAGGGACCAACTGCCTCTGCTAGACTGACCTTGCCTGATATCACACCTGTGGCTTTGCCCAGTCCTGCCACATGTCCCATCAAAGAGGGACTAGAGTTTGTGATGCAGGTCCCCTCATGGGCCTTTAGGCACATCCTAGTGCCTGCCTTTCTAAAGAGAATGCCTTTGTTCACATCTGATTTCTTTTTTCCTGTAAGATGGACTTATAGGATTGAAGCTGAAGTAGAGTGGGATCCGGACATCAGAGTTTTTCACTAATATGGCCAAACTGCATTCCAAAGGGCAGCAAGAACCTACAAGTCCATAGAGGGCAGATGGCTGGGCCTGTCTGTCCCACTGCCTAATGTCTGCTCTGTCTTTCTCATTCTCTCCCTCCTGGCTGACTGTTGGCAGATGCCCTTGGAATTCCCAAGCTGGTTCTTGCTAGTCCCAGCAGCTGTGCCTCCTTTGCACATTGCCCCACCAGGGTGACTGGCTTTAGTCTCTGGACAGCACCTCCTGGTTTCTTGTGACTCACCTGCCCCCACACCCTGACTCAGGACCTTCACCAGCAGCCCAGGGGTGACCATGCTGTTCTGCACACCTCATCCACTGCAGGAGGCTCTGGGCTTCAGATAAGGGTTGGAAGACCCCTTACCCCTCCTTGGGACTTCCACTGCTTTCACCTGCCCACCAGCATCCATCCCCCAGGGAACTGGGTCCCAGTGGTGGGCTTTCCTTTACGGCCCTGAGGACATGACTCCCACGAGCAGGAAGTCAGGGACTTCCACTCGGGGAAGGCTCCTCTCACCAGCCCCATTTGCTTCAGCACAGTCCCTTCCCCATCATTCTCTGGGGAGTGATGGGGGAAGGGGAGGGGTAGCTGGAAGCCAGGCTTCCACTGCTGGTGAGCAGTCTGACCCAGGGACCTGACCCGGATTCACTTGTGGATCCTGGTTTTGAATTGGGCCCCAGGCCTTTCTAGGCCAGGGCATTTAAGGGAGAAAAGGAGCATGGAAACCCTGCTGGACATCTGTACTCCCGGGGACCCCCACCTGCCCATCACCCCGATATCTGTTGGGAGAAGGCCCACCTCTCTTCATGGAAAGCCCCACGCACGCCCCGCCGCATCCTGTTGTGGGGGTCCCACTTCTTAGTGCTGCGGGTCTTCCCTTGGGTCCCATGACTCGGGCCCCTCCCCCTGCTGCCCCTACCCGGACTCACCCGGGGGTCCTGGGCTCGGCTGCTCCCTGCCGCCATTTTCACACTCAGGGCCGAGCACGTGCTCCAGGCGCCTCCACCCGTGTCATTGGGGAAGACCCAGGTCCAAAGGCGGGGCCACAGCTCACAGGCAAGGCCGCGCGGAGTCGTGGGCGCTAGAAATGTGGGCTGCGCCCGAGCTCCAATCCCACCCAGGAGAGCAGAACCCGCCCCTCGACCCGGCTCTGCACTGCTTCCTCTGCCTGGGAATCGGGGTGCCCTTGGCCGTTTGCAAAGCCCACAGAATTGCGTTCCCCCCTGAAAGGGGGTGGGCTCTTCCTACCACAGCTTCTGGGCCCCGTGGTGAAGGGCACTGGGAGGAACCGCGACCCTGCCCTTTAGCACCCTCTAGCACCCTCTCTGCACCCCTACCCTGTGCACTCCTGCGACCTCCCAGGCGAGGGTCCTGCTCGTGGGAGTCATGTCCTCAGGGCCCTAAAGGAAAGCCCACCACTGGGACCCGGTTCCCTGGGGGATGGATGCTGGTGGGCAGGTGAGAGCAGAAGTGAACATAACCCAGTAGGCTGTGAGGAGGGCATGGGGAGCCAGAACTCCTGTTCCTGCATTGGGGAGGAAGAAGTAACGAACTTTGAAATCCCCCACTCCCTTGACCCCAAGGTACTCTGCAGAGGCAAGGTTTGTTCTGGTGATGCTACTTGCAGAAGGGGCTGGGACAGGAAATCCATTGGTCCACAGCTCCATGGTGCGGGCATCCCCTGCTCTCTGTGACCCGCACCAGCCCCTCTGGCTCCCAGGACCTGGATAGGAGGAGGACGGCACATTTGTAAACCCTGACCCCAAGGAGACAGCGGGCCGGGTCTAAGCAGAGCCTCCTGTGGAAGAGGCTGGTCCTTCCACCCCGGGGATTGTGCAGGAGATGCTGACGGACAGGCTGGAGGGTCCTGAAGGGGGCATCTTCCAGAGCAGGGCTCTGCAGGGCACCCTTGGAGGCTGTGAGCTTTACCCTGACCCCTGAAGGCCAGACCTCTCCTTGACCTGGGTGTGGAGGCTCAGTTGCACAATGGAGAGAAGGGAGTGAGGTGTGAGGATGTCCTGGGGGTGTTAATGGTCCTACTTGACTTGGTCAAGTAATTGTTGGGTAATTACAAAACTACTAAAATCCTGGCTTGAGCCATCTTCTACTGAATAGGTGAATGGTAAACCTCCTGGTGAATACCACCCTCTCCCTTGTGGAGGTTGCAGTTTTAGGAAGCAAATCAAAGGACCAGGTTTTAATCCTCCACAAGCAGGGAAGACCTTCTCAAGGTGAGATGGATGCTTTGAACTGGCTTTTTTGTGTGGACCAGGGCCTTTCACCATGGGGTCCAGAAGCTATAGTAGGAAGGACCCAGTCCCTTCCTGGGGGAAACACAATTCTGCGGGCTTTGCAAACTGCCAAGGGCGCCCTGATTCCCAGGCACAGAAAGCAATGCAGACCCCGGTCGAGGGGGGGGGGTCTGGCCTCGCGGGTGGGATTGGAGCTCAGGCTCAGCACACATTTCTAGTGCCCAAGACCCCACGCGGCCCTGGCTGTGGGCTTTGGCGTTGCCTTGGCACCTAGGTCTTCCCCAGTGGTGCGAGCGGAGGCGCTGGGAGCACGTGTGCGGCTCTGAGCATGTGCAAAATGCGGCTGGGAAAGGCCGAGGCCAAGACCTCTGGGTGAGCCCGGGTGGGGGAGGCTGGGGGAGCGTCCAGAGTTGGGGGACCTGAGGGGAGCCCACAGCGCTTACAAGTGGACTCCCATGGCATTGAGTGGGACAGTGTCCATTTACTCAAAATAAAATTCTGAAGAGAGTTGGAGTAGAGGCAACAGTAATTTATTCCCTTCTCAAGAGAAAGGGCACACACCCAGGCTAATGGAAGCGGGCAAGTGCTCAGTGCGAGACCAAAGAATATATGTTGACCTTGATGCAATGTCCCAGTTCCCTCCCTCCCTGCTTCACCCATTTCCCCATTGGCCAGGGACTAAGGGCTTACAATCGTTTTTTTCTTTTTTAAATATGGAACGCTTCATGAATTTGCGTGTTATCCTTGCACAGGAGCCATGCTAACCTTCTCTGTATCATTCCAATTTTAGTATATGTGCTGCTGAAGCGAGTACAGGGCTTACAATCTTAAGCACAAAAACGAGCCCATCATGGAGTAACACCCTTACTGATGCGTGTTTTGGGGAGATGAGCAATAGGTGGGGAGTGTAGGAATGTGGGGTTTAACTTGTTGTGATTCGGTTTCGAGCAAGAATGTGGGAGGGTTAGATAGGACCCAGACAGGAATGTGAGAGGGTGAGGCAGATGGGGAGCAGGGAATTTAGTTTGAGAAGAGACCACCTTTGTTCTATTTCTCTAAATTCCCCTTCTTCTTTATAGAGTTTATTGGACTCTTCTAACACCACTCGTTATATGCGGACTAAACATCTTGCCATGCCCAACATGGGTTTCTCCCCCACCTCTTTTTTTTTTTTTAATTTTGGACAGATATTTTTCAGAGAAGCTCAGTGTTCTTTGCTCCCTGAAGCCTCTACAAGAAGGGTAGACTTTTTTTAGGGCACAGAAATCAAGCTGGATGACTTGGGAGCTGGTTTACTCAGTGTCTGTTATAGTTGTGTAAGCGAGGGACCGTCTATATAAAAGGCTGAGTAAGACTAGAAGTAAAGGGGAACTCATGTTGGGAAATGTTAAGGTTTAGAGGATCTGAAGGTCGGGTGTAAAGGGTTTTGCTTATCTGTGGTCACAGTTTAGGAGGGAGGAGTTTCAGGTCCAGGTGTGGGAGTAGAGATAGGTTCTTTGACGCGGATGTAATGGGTCTAACAGCTTTTTTTTTTTTTTTTTGCAGTTCCTATAACAGTGTTTGTGCTCAGTAAAACTTGAAATGGACCCTCGCAGCTAGGAGTTAGTTTATCTTCTTTCCAGATGTAGATGAAGATGCAGTCTTTAGGCTGGAACTTGTGGCCTGGGAACCCAAGAGGAGTCTGGGTGATCAGGGCTTTTTTTCTGTAGGGAGGAAAGAGTTAAAGCAAGAGAATGTACATATTTTCTTAAAAATTTATTTTTGCTTTCCTATTGAAAAGGAGATTCTATCTTAGCAGGATAAGAGTTTCTAAACAGAATTTTATGTGGGGGCAAACCTAGGTCTCTCCTAGGTTTTACCCTAACTCTTAACAGTGCAAGTGGCAGATATTTAGTTTAAGGCAAGCCAGTTTCTAGCATTAGTTTGGTAAGCTGTCTTTTAAGTTCCTGGTTTACCTTTTCTACTTTCCTTGAGGAGGGTGGATGCCAGGAAGTATGGGAATGCTAGTTGATTTCTAAGACTTTCTGGAACAGGGGCTAAGAGGGATTCATCAGGACAAGGCATTCATCATTCACAAGGCGTTCATCAGGACTTTTAACATGTTCAATGTTCCTTTGTATATGATCTGGAATAGAAAATATATCACCATAATTATTAGGCATATATTTAGAATAGGATATGGTACAGTTCTTAATATTAATTAATGCACTACTCAATGCATATGTTTTTCTTTGAGCTGTAGTTAGTAGATTTAAGTTCCAGATTTGCAATACCTTACATGTTAGCTCTCTGTGGGAGCAGGCTATATGCCAATTGTGTTTAAGTTCTACTCACAGTACTCTGGTGGTCACTGCTCCACTTGGTATGTTCTTCACACAGCCAGCATGCTGCAGCACCATTGACTCTAGAGAGAAGTTAGGAAAGCAGGTTCCAGTATTCCACTGGCCTGGTGTATAGCACTC
>JAQZBX010100424.1:0-11366 GCA_029593785.1 Cabassous unicinctus | reverse complement strand
TGTCCATTGGGAAGGCTGCCTATTTACTTTCTTGATAACATCATTTGAGTTGCAGAAGTTTTTAATTTTGAGGAGATCCTATTTATCTAGTTTTTCATTCACTGTTCGTGCTTTGGGAGTGAAGTTCATGAAAACATTTTCTATTACAAAGACCTGTATATGCTTCCCTACATTATCTTCCAAGGTCTTTATGGTCTTGGCTCTTATATTTAAATCTTTGATCCATCTTTTAAAAAATTTTTTATTTATATATTTTTTAAAAATTTTTTTAAAAAGATGCTTAGATTACATATATGTGACACAAAAAATATAGGGATTCCCATACGCCCCACCTACCACACCTCCCACAACCTCCCACATAAACATCCTTCATTAGTGAGGCACATTAATTGCAATTGATAAACACATCCTGGGGCTTTGCCATTAAGCATGGACCATAGATCACATTGTAGACCACACTCTCTCCCACACAGTTCTGCATGGTTTATGATAATATAAATTGACCTATATCTGTCATTGCACTGTCATTCAGGACAATTCCCAAGTCCCGGAAGTCCCCATATTGCAACTACTTTTCCCTTGTCCTGCCCCAGCGCCTCCAGTGGCCACTGGCTCCACATTAATGTTGTAATTTCTTTCATTGCTTGAATCACAATAAGTTTATAGTAGAATACCAGTAAGTCCACTCTAGTCCATAGCTCTTCCTCCCATCCTGAGGAGTCTGGGATGTTGATGTCCACCCCACCTCCAATTGAGAGTAGGCTTATATTCCTTGGGGAAGATGGATGGGATTATCCTGCCTGCAGCTGAAGACTCTCTCCATTCCCTGGGATGGCTGTTGTCCATTATCATCTCCCCAACAGTTGTCCTGGGTGAGTTCAATGAGATGTAGAGTAGGAGTTGCTGTTCCACCAAGGTTCAGGGCCCAGCTCGCAAATGGACAGCCCAAAGATGCAAGTCTTTGGAGGTACACCTACAAACTCCAGCACCAAGTATAGGTTTGAATGGAAGGCACAAATGAGCCATGTGCAGGGAATACATAGTTGAGTCCAACTCTGTCACTTTCAGGAGCACAAACCCCTAAGTAGGGCCCACTGGCAAGGCACCAAACTCTGGCGCTATCTGCCCTGACATAGTACCAGGTTTTCTCCAGATTCCTCAGGAGCCCCACTATTTGGGGTGGTATCCTCTTTGGAATTTTTATGAGATCCTGCTGAGATGTGCATAAGCGTTACCTCTGGGATGACCTCTCGACTCATTTTGAAGTCTCTTAGCAATATAAACTCATTTGTCTTTACCTTTTCCCCCTTTTATTCAAGGTCTTTTTCCAGATGCATTTCTAGTTCACGCTTGGTAGCAATTCCTCGGTACCAGGGAGGCTTATCCCTGGGAGTCATGCCCCATGCTGGGAGGAAGGTAATGCATTCATGTGCTGAGTTTAGCTTAGAGAGAGGCCACATTTGAGGAATAAGGAGGCTCTCAGGAGGCAATCCTTAGGCATCCCATTGATCCATATTGAGTTGATTTTTGTATAAGGTATGAGATGGTGCTCCTCTCATAATTTTGCATATGCATATGCAGTTCTCCAAGCACCATTTGTTGAAGAGGGCATTCTCTCCCAACTGAGTGGGCTTGGTGGCATTGATAAAAATCAGATGACTGAATACTCAAGGATCTATTTCTGAACTCTCAATTCGGTTCCATTGGCCAGTATGTCTAACCTTGTGCCAATACCATGCAGTTTTGACCACTGTAGCTTTGTAGTATGTTTTAAAGTCAGGTAGTGTGATACCTCCAACTTCATTTTTCTTTTCCAATATGTCTTAGGTGATTCGGGGCCTCTTACCCTTCCAAATAAATTTTGTAGTCAGTTTTTCCAATTCATTAAAAAATACAGTGTTGATTTTTATTGGGATTGCATTAAATCTGTATATTAGTTTGGGTAGGATAGACATATTGATGATATTTAGTTTTCCTATCCATGAACAGGGAATATTCTTTCATTTATTTAAGTATTCTTTTATTTCCTTTAACAGTATTGTGTAATTTTCTGTATATAAGTCTTTTACATCTTTAATTAAATTTATTCCCAGGTATGTGATACTTTTTGTTACTATCAAATGAAAGGTCCTACATAGAATAAGTTTACATGTGGAGAAATGGATTAGCTTAAGAATAAAATTTTGTGGGGTGCCAAAAAAGACTAAACAAGACATTTGGTACAACAGGATTCATTCTGTTATACAAGCCATTTTATCCTCCAGAGTTCCATCTAACACCTTATTCAACCCAAATCTTCCTCTTTCAAGCACATTCTCAGACATATTTCCATGCTCTTAATTACACCCACACTGTTACTTGACTAATATTTATCTTCTAAAAAGTCAGGGCCATATTTCAGAAAGGCAGTGCTCATGGCAATTCTAAATGCAGGTTTCCATTTTTAGTTTATTTAACAGTGTCCATTTTTGATCATTTTCACTATTATCTCATTGGGAACTTGGTGAAAACTTTCAAGTCATCACCATTGATCTCCTTCTCATTTACCAATTTTAACATACTCATTTTGTTGTTTTGTTCCATGTTTTCCTTTTTATTGTTGATGATTGTTCCCTTTTCCTGATTACAGTGAAGCTTGTTGGGTGGCTAGTCTATTTCTTACAAGCCTCTTGTAGTTGATAGATTAAGGCCATGCCCCTTTTTTGAGACAATGCATTTATTAATTTAGTCTTGATCCACCAGGGACAGTCCAATTTTAACTCATTTTCCTTTTGTTATCTATCTTGAGAACAACCTTCTGTCTTGAAGGTGAAAAAGAATATGAATAGAGTCTTGAAAAAAAGTTAATACACAAAAAATAAAATATATTGCTTGAATTTTATAACTAAATATATAAATCTAATGTGTATATTTGCCATGATGCATCACTAAATCAAGAACCTAGTCTAGGAAATATGTCTGCTCATTGAAATGTTTGGTCCTGACTGGTATCATGAAATAAGATAAACTTGGTCAATTAAAATATTTAGGTAATTTATTAGAGAACCAGATTATTAATATAAAAGCTACACGTCCCTTTGTATATAAGAGCTGATACACCTTTGTTGGACAATGAAGATAACTAGCAGCCATCTCTTTTGTAAAAGCAGTGAGCCTGTCAATTTCAGTCTGAAAGGCTTGAAGAACATTGAATATTTTGTTAAAACTTTGAAGATTGGGAGTATTTTACCTTTTTTATAGGTTTGAGGATTGATGCAAAAAAGATCTTAAGTTAATTATGTGAATTGCATTTGGATGGAGCAAAATAATCTATTCCATGTCTTCTTGACCAACAATGGAGAAATACTTTATATATTTTATGCTATAGTAAATAAGCACTCCAGTATTATCTAAAGGTAGGATAAAAGTGATAGGGAAAATGTCTTGAAAGTGTACTGTTTTCTTTCTGCTTTTGAGAAGGGCTTACTAGCATCACCACATAGCCATTTTCCATTAGGGTGAGATAGTCTGTGTAAACAGAAAACATTTCTATGTATGTGATATAAAAATTCATGTATATTATTTCCAATTAATATTTTGAGTTTACATTCCATATAGGATCTGAATATTGATCAAATAATGTTACATTAGTGCACATGTGCCAGTGAATTTTTGTCATTAAATCAAAATCAATTTTTTGTGGTTTTTCTTTAGTTCTATGAACATATAATTATCAGAGTCTCTTTTCATATCTGTGTCATTGAATATGGGAGTCCCATCTCCATCACGTGAATTTTGATTGGTTATATAATCAATGTAGAATGTATCTCCAATTTTGTCCTGATTTTTTCCGTTTTCCACACATAAAAAAACAATTTTAATCACAAAGTTAAAAATTGTGGAAGGTGGCCTAAAGCTTCAAGTAAAGTCACCTAATGCCAAAAACATTTACTATATTGGTCTGTAGAAGGGTTGATTGAATTTTGTGCAGGATGCCATACCATTTGTAATCCAATTTACCTCTTATGTAAGCACATTGATCAATTTCTACTGGATAGAATATTATTTCAGGTACATTTTTATCATACAGATATTGGCAAACCATGAAATCAGTTGGATTTATAATGCTAGAAACACTTCAATGAATGGAGTTATGGGATGATCTAAGATAAGAGTAATAGCAATAATTAATAGTAATGTTATTTTAACTAAGGCTTTTATCTTGAAGACTAGAGAAAGGGTGGAAAATAGGTTTTTGAAGAAGATAACAGAGTAAAAACAATATTATAAAAACAGATAAAAGCACAAGTGTATCAATTAAACAAGGGAATTTTTGTGCAATGGCATAAAATAAATTGTACCTGGTGCACCATTACGTTTTCTGGCTTAGTCATAAGTTACTCTTTTGTGCAACCACCCCAGTTATTCCTTGCTAGACATACCCACAGCTGGCAATACCTGAACCTCCATAGTTCAGTATTATATCAGCCAAACTCAGCTTCTAAGACCATCCCCTGCCACTTCTTATCAATTGCCCCCTTGCCACTTCTGTTCTCTTTTGCTGCATAATTTATTAGTGAGGCATGTAACTTCATATAGCTTGGATGATAAGAACTGTTTACAGCTTCTCCAAATGGTCCTTGCCACATCAATTTTTTAACTCTGTAGTTTGAAATTGCCAACCTCCAAGTTACATGGAAAATCCCTATCCCTCCCTAATGGGTCATAATAAGGGTAAGCACCCTCCATATGCTCATCCCAGCCCCTCCTGTCACCCTTGTAGGAGGCCAGATTAGGTAAGGAGAGGCCCCTCCACCATCCTCATTCTCCCAGCTCCCCCTCCAGGCCCTTTGGTGAAACAAACCTGTAGTTTCATACTGTATTGCTGGCTATATACATTTGCACTTCATCACCCAGAGAACTCCCACGTAACATCCAAAACACTTGGGACAATATATTCTTGCTCCATGTTTTTGTGTGGAAGCTGTCCACATCAGATTGTGTTAACTGCTTCTGGGTTATTTTGATAAATTTTAATTCTGGGTCATATCCCATTTCATAAACCCAGCTTGGAAGTGGCACCAGTTTTAGCTGGGAGTAAGGTACCCAAGTCACAATTCTTTCTAATATGACAGCTATATGTGAAGTTATCAAACCTTCTTTCAAGCTAGGCTAAAAATTGGTTTATCTCTGATGTCTTTTCTGGAATATGAAGTCATCAGTTGTGGGTACTGAAATGTTGTCTTTATGTCATGGTGGTTCAATAAAAGCTTCTGTAACATGTTGAAAATATCCCTGAAAATATTCCATTAATTTCTTAGAGTAATGAAAAAATTTCCCTTCACTAACATTCACTACTCTCTAGTGAACTGTCCCAAGTACATGGGCCACCCTATAACGATCTCCCTTTGGGACAAAGTATATTTGCTTGATGGTGTAGATCTCGGGACCATGACAACCAAGAGGATTATTTTTGGCTAAGACAGACCAAGTGAGTCAGTCAGATAATTTAGCTAACTTTAAATACCCCAAGGATTTATTCCACCTGGCCAGAGAATGAAGATGGCATGGACAATGGAGGTTGCTGATGGGAGTCACTCAACACCCTTTTTTATAACCTTTCAAGTGAAGTGAATTCCAAGGTTGCTTGAGAATTCAAATGGTTCTCCCCACCCTGGATAAACATTTTCTAATAGCTTTTTTCCTACATTTGTAGCATTCTTTTATGAAAAGGAAATGCTTAACCCATTCAGATAACATGTAAAACATGAGACATATATAATTATAACCCATTGAAAGTGCAAGTTGGTAAAGTCCCTCTGCCAATGTTCAAATGGTTCAGAAGGGAGGAGGCAAATCTTTCAGTGATACATTAATTAATTTGCCTGGATTATATGGCTGGCATATATGATTTTGATTACTCTTTTGATTTGAACTGCTGTATCAAAGACTGCTTGCCAGTTTGATGTTGTCACATCTTTATTTATTTATATTCCATAATGAGTAATTTCATGGAGTGCTCACATGTAGTTCCTTTTAGGGACTCTGGGGACAACAAGGACACCATACATTTCTTCCCACAGTCTATGCCAAGAATTTATTTTGTAAGCTGTTGACATTTTTTTTTAAAGTAAGAAACATTTTGCTGACTGTTAGCTAATTCATTTGTTGTGGTCTTATGGGATACATTAGTCAAGGAAAAAAAAACTTAGGGTCTGTACAATTTGTTGAGTTGCTAGTTTTGACTTTTTTCTTATATTCTTGCTGAAATCTATGAGTGTGAGCTGGCATTTGTACCGCAGCAATTTTTCTTTGTTTTTTAAACCATTTTTTTCATATATATTTTAAAAGATGCTTAGATTACATAGATGTTGCACAAAAATTACAGGGATTCCCATGATCTCCCCCTCCCATACCTCCCATAGCATCTCACATAAACCTCTTTCATTAGTATTAGTGTGGCACATCACCTGCAATGGATATACACATATAAGACAAAATGGCCTGTATCTGTCACCACAACATCACTCAGGACAACCCCCAAGTCCTGAAAAAAACCCTGTATTACAACTGCCATTCCCCTCCCTGCCCTGAAAGCATCTAGTGGCCACTGGCTTCACCTCACTGTTAAAATTTCTTCCATTGCTTGAATCCCTTTAAGTGATTACAATGGATCTATTAGCTCAGATAATTATTTATCTTATTTTTAGGTTCCTAATGATTTCAGAAATCTCTATTGTTTACACAAAGTTTCAAAATCATGAACTACTCCAAATGCATATCTACTGTAAGTATAAATATTAAAATATTTTCCTTTAGATAAATGGCCACGTCTACTTACATGTTTTACATCAGTTTTCTAGGTTATGGTGAGGCCAGGAGCTTGTTGACCTTTTATTGCTTCTACTATAATGGTTACCTCATAGCTTGCCTCATAATTATTTGTTTCTGTTTTAAGATAATGCACATCTAAGGATAATATCAAGTCTAGGTTAATCAAGGTATTTTGTGTGTGTGTGTTTTTGCTAAGTCTGGACCTAGTGATTATAACAGAAACTATAATCTCACAATTTTGAGGCAAACCTTCTTCAGGCAGGGGCAATACAGTGCTGGATTTAAAGTATTACTGTGGAGCATTTAGATATTTGAAGGAGACAGTAGGATTTCATAAAATGTCACCTTTGAGCTGACACATGCTGGGTTTTTCCTGAGATTAGAAACTGGCAGCGTGTGGCTCCTTTAACCACAAAGTGTGCCCTTGAACCAAATCAGCTGATGCCTCTACTAATTTGACAGCAGCAGCTGCTGCCTTTAGAGAGCTGGGTATTTTCTAGCCACTGCATCCAGTTGCAGAATGGAATATGCTAGGGGTCCCTGATGGCTCCCAAATCTTCCAATGAGGATCCTTAATGTTTGATTTTGATTTTCATAAACATCCCAGAAAAAGTTTAATTGTAATTCAATGTAAAATTGAAGTTGGAGGGGGTGGACTGTATGAATTCCATTTGAAGATGTTTGAAGAACCCGGTGGCAGGTATTTGAACTTTTCTTGAGCTTTCAGTTTCACAAGGGTTATGAAATTGACAGAAGGAGCAAAGTTTATATAGTAACCTTACTTCTCATTTAAAGTTCTTTTTTTTCTGAATACAAAGCTCTGATCTGTAGCTAATTGCAAGCTCGTTCAGGGAGCACTAGACTAATACAATGTCACTAACCAGGAATCTTGGTTGTTTTGCAGGCATATAGCAAAGGAAGGGTTTTTATTAGAACTAGACAAAGAGACATGTGAGGACAGGATGCCATTGGCTGAGTCCATCTGCAATCTGTGGTCTGCAAAGTGGGCATCAGAGGAGGGAGAGAAAGGGTGAACTTATAGCTGCTGTTTAGCCCCCTTATTGGTGCCCCTCCCCCAGAATCTGTCTGGCAAATAAGGGCAAAATTCTAACAGCTTAATTTGCAGAACTGTAAAAGCCAGTTATAAAATTCATTTGGAAGAGAAGGGGGCTCTGAATACCTAAAAACATCTTGAAAGAGAAGAAAGAGGTTGAAGGACTCACGCCTCCTAACTTTAAAGCATATTTCAAAGCTACAGGCTGTAAACAGCAAGGTATTAGTATAAGGATAGATAAATTTAACAGCAGAATTAAATTAAGAGCTCAGAAATAGACCCTCACATCTATGGCCAATTGATATTTCACTTAGATTCCAAGTCTACCAAATTGAGAAAAATAATCTTTTCAACAAATGGTGCTGGAAAAACTGGGTATCCATGTGCAAAAGAATGAAAGAGAACCCCTCTCACACCATATCCAAAATCTAATGCAAAAGCTATCAAAATCTAAATATAAGAACCAGGACTATAAAACTTCCCCAATAAAATGTAGGAACACATCATCAAGATTTTGTGGTAGGCAATGGTTTTTCCGATTTTATCCCCAAACAAGCAACAAAAAGAAAATAGAAAAATGGAACCTCCCCAGTTTTAAAAATATTTGTACATCAAAGTAATTTATCAAAAAAGTGAAAAGGCAACCTACTCAATGGTAAAAGATATTTCGAAACCACATATGAAATAAGGGTTTAATATTCAGAATATATAAAGAAATCTTAGAACTCAACAGTAAAAAGAAAAATAACCCAATTACAAAAGGCCAAAAGAACAGACATTTCTCAAAGTGGATATAAAAATGACTTAAAACTACATGAAAAGAGGCTCAAGATCACTAGCTCTTAGGGAAACCATCAAAACCACAAATAGGAATTACAGACCAGAATCGTGAATGAGTATAGATGCAAACATGGTCAACAAAATACTTGCAAACAGAATCCAACAGCACATTAAAAGAATTATAAACTACAATCAAGTGGGCTTTATACCAGATATGCAAGGGTGGATCAACACAAGAAAATTCATTAGTGTAATCAACCACATTGATAAATTGAAGAAGAAAAAAAACACATGATTGTCTCAATTGTTGCAGAAAAGGCATTTGATAAAATACAGCACCCTTTCTTCATTAAAAAAAAAAAATCACTCCCAAAGAGGAATAGAAGGGAGTTTTCTCAATATGGTAAACTAGATATATGAAAAACCTACAACTAGTATTGAAAGACTGAAAGCTTTCCTGCTGAGATCAGGAACAGGATAAGTGTGCCCACTGTCACTGTTTTTATGCATTATAGTGCTAGAAGTTCTAAGTAGAGCAAATACAGTAGACAAAGAAATAAAAGGCACCCAAACAAGAAAGTTTTCACTATCCACTGATGATATGGTCCTATATCTAGAGGATCCTGAAAAATCCAAAACAAAGCTGCTAGAATTAATAGACAAGTTCAGCAAACTACAGGACACAAAATTTACATGCAAAAATGAATAGCATTTCTATACTTTATTGATGTGCAATCTGAGGAGGAAATCAGAAATAAATTCCATTTATAATATCTAGTAAAACAATCAAATATTTAGCAATAAACTTAATCAAGGACATAAAGCGTCTGTATTCAGAAAACTACAAAACATTGCTAAAAGAAATCAAAGAAGAATTAAATAAATGGAAGAATATTCTGTGTTCAGGGATTGGAAGACTAGATATCATAAAGATGTCAATTTTATCCAAATTAATTTACAGATTCAATATAATCCCAATAAAAATCCCAACCAACCCTTTTTTTGCAGAAATAAAAAAGCCAATAATCAAATTTATTTGGAAGGGAAATGGGCCCTGGATAGCCAAAAGTATCTTAAAAAAGAACAAAGTTGGAGGACTCTCACTTTCTGTCATTAAAGCATATTACTTAGCTACATTCATAAAAATATCAGCACAGTACTGGCAAAAAGACAAACAGATTGACCAATGGAACAGAATTGGATCTTCACATCTACAGTCAAGTATTTTTGACAAGGCGTTAAGCACACCCAGCTGGGCCTGAATAGTCTATTCAACAACTGGTGCTGGGAGAATTGGATAGCCATAAACAAAACAAAGAAAACACACCCTTATCTAACACCTTATACAAAAATTAACTTAAAATGGATCAAGGACTAAATATAAAAACAACAGCCATAAAACTCCTAGAAGAAAATGTAGGAAAACATCTTCAAGATCTTGTAGTAGGCAGTAGTTTCTTAAACATTCCACCTAAAGTACCAGCAACAAAATGCATAATAGATAAATGGGACCTCCTCAAAATTCGACACTTTTGCACCTCAAAGGACTTTGTCAAAAGGGTGAAAAGGCAGCTGACACAATGGAAGAAAATATTTGGCAATCTCATATCTGATAAGAGTTAAATATCCATGATATATAAGGAAATCATATAATTCAACAATAAAAAGACAAATTATCAGATTTAAAAATGGGCAAAAAACTTGAAAAGACAACTGACCAAAGAAGAAATACAAATGGCAAAGCAACATATGAAAAAATGTTCAACATCACTAGTGATTAGGGAAATACAAATCAAAACTACATTGGTATACCATTTCACACTTATTAGACTGGATGCTATTTAAAAGTCAGAAAACTTTAGATGTTGGAGTGTATGTGGAGAAATAGGAATGCTTATTCACTGTTGGTGGGAATGTAGAATGGTACAGTCACTGTGGAGGACTGTTTGTCAGTTCCTAAGGAAGTTGAATATAGACTTGCAAATGGTCCCAGCAATGCCATTGCTATGTATATACCCAGAACAACTGAGAGCAGTGACATGATCAGATATCTGCACACTGATGTTCATAGCAGTGTTTTCACAATAGCCAAAAGTTGTAAAAACCCAAGGTGTCAGGAATTGTGGGAACATGGCTAAAGGGTTAGATATATAATTCATGGCTCTAACTAAAACAACAAAGAAAAAGCCAGAGGCTGCTGTGGGGACCTGCTTTGGGGCACAGCAAACCAGGAACCTGCTTATAATTCCTAGAAGAGTGAGGGTCAGAGACACAAAGAAGCCAAAACAAGTAATCATGAGTTATTAAAACTCCTGGCTGTGAGGAAGGGCTCCCCTCCCTGACCCCTGAGATATTAAGTGGGGGTAAAATTGGCAAATTGTATCTAACTTAGAGTAGAGCAGATATCTACCTCCATGGGAAGGTACTCTGAGTCATCTAAGAGAGTACTGGACAGATAGGGAACCCAGAAATAATCGGGGGTTGCTTACCTCAGTGGCTGGAAAGGTCACACATAACCAGCTGTATTAGTCAGCCAAAGGGGTGCTAATGTGAAATACCAAAAATGGGTTGGTCTTTATAAAGGGTATTTATTTGGGGTAGAAGTGCAGAGTTACCAGGCCATAAAGCATAAATTTCTTCCCTCACCAAAGTCCATTGTCATGTGTTGGAGCAAGACAGCTGCCGACATTTGCCCAGGGTTCAGGCTTCTTGGGTTCTT
>JAQZBX010100423.1:0-11366 GCA_029593785.1 Cabassous unicinctus | reverse complement strand
CCTGACCCAGCTCTTTGTTGAACATTTCTTTGCTGGAACTGAGATCATCTTGCTAATGGTTATGGCCTATGACCACTATGTGGCCATCTGTAAGCCTTTGCACTACATGACCATCATGAGCCGGCCTGTATGTATTGTCCTGGTGGGGATGGGTGGGATTTTGGGATTTATTCATGGCTGGATCCAGATTTTATTCATGATCCAGTTACCATTCTGTGGCCCCAATGTCATTGATCATTTTATATGTGATTTGATACCTCTCCTAGAGCTGGTCTGCACAGACACTCACACTTTGGGGCCCCTGATTGCTGCCAATAGTGGGTCACTGTGTTTACTCATTTTTTGTATGTTAGTGGCTTCCTATGTCATCATCCTGTGCTCCCTGAGGACTCACAGCTCAGAAGGGCGACGCAAAGCCCTCTCTACCTGTGCCTTTCACATCACTGTCGTCATCTTGTTCTTTGTACCCTGTTCATTCCTGTATCTGAGACCCATGACTTCCTTCCTTGCTGATAAAGTTGTGACTGTGGTTTGCACCTTAATAACACCTATGCTGAACCCTTTAATCTATACCCTCAGAAACACAGAAATGAAAAATGTCATGAAGAAACTCTGGGATCAAATTATGAAAAACAATGATAAATAAGTCTTGGATTGGAGTATTTAGACAAATAATTCTTGTAATATTTTATAGAATCTTAATCTCCTTCTCAAGTGATTTAACTACAGAAAGTCTTGAGCCTATCTGGATCTAGGTTTCTAGGAACTCTTATATCTGGCAGGCTGACATCCATTATGCACAATACACAGTGCCTAGAGTCATGATAATTTCAAGGGCCCATAAAATTTTTTATTTATTTTTAAGTAGAATATAACTTGTAATGTTTTTTATGAATGGATTGGGCCCAAAAAAACAAACCACATAGCATCCACAAAAGTCATAATGCAGCCATGATTGTCTGTGTAAAGAAGATCAACATAAACATTTTGAACAGTATTTATACCCAAATTTACAGTTGGAATAGAATTTTATTATAACAAATTAAACAATTTTGTATGAAGTAAGTTTAGAATAATAGAGAAAAAATTTCAAGAAGTACTTTCATCCAAATATACTGTTTTCTTTTTACCGGCCTAATTTTGAGAAGTTTTGAAATGTTCTCCCACCATAGCCATAGAATAATTTTACATATTATAATCCCAAGAAGAAAGTATTTGCATGCAAATGTACTTTTTAAAAATAGTAACTTCACCCTACAGTTGTCTTCAAAAAGAATTGGGAGAAGATTAGCCTGAAGCAAAAGAAATTCAACTGATAAAGTCTGTAGAGTTAAGGCAGAAAATATTTCCATATTAAAATTTGATTTATGCACTAAGGAAAAGTAGACTCAGAAAACAATATAGTTGTTATAAGATATTATGAGTGATGTAAGAACAAGTTTGCATGATAGCACTGAACAACAATGATAACTCCGGATTATAGAAAAGAGTCCCTAACTACCAACAACATAATGAAATAATAAGAGATTCAGAAACAGCCAGATTTTTGAGTCAGAGTTTAAAAGCTTTGAATCAAATTGACCTGATTTCTCATTTTGTTTCTTGCATTAATTAGCCTTGTAACCAAGTTGCTTCATTCCTCTCCACCTATGCTTTCATTTGTAAACGGGACATTACATTCCTTACTTCCTTAAATGGTGAGAAGTACATGAGTACTGTTGGAAAAATGATTAAGCTGAAAAATAATGGAAGTTCCTGGAACACTGTACACCCTTCAGAAATGTCAGTAGATAACTTAATTTGTCTTATCCTCCTTTTTCAAGGTCAGTTTTCCGTTGTTCCCTATAGACACCTCCCATCACATAACGCCAAGACCTCTTTACTCCATCAATCATTACTTTTTCTTGTAATTTCCATTTCTCCCCCATCAAACTAAGTGTAAATATATATAAGGTTGTAGGGCCTGGGGAAATCCAGGGGCCTAGAGGGAGCCTCATCAGAATACCTTTGTTTAGAGTAGCTCTAAAGAAGACTCCACAACAGTCTCACTTTTAAGCTTAAAAGTAAGCGATAATAAAAAGAAGAGGAAAACAAGCACCATGTTCTTACTACCAAAAGCAACTATTCTTTAGATTAGACTACATCCTTCCAGGATTTAATCAGTTCATTTTTCCTTTTATAATTATACAACATAATATATGAATATATTGTCCTTTTTAAATTAGAACATAAAAATAAAATAAAAATGGCTCCTCTTCTCTTCTCTGCATACCTGTCAGGAAGCACTAGTGTGAATTAAATAGTATTCTTCCAATCCTTTAAAAAAATACCACCTGACTTCACATGCACACACACATTCACTCATATATGCACACACATGCAAAAATAATATTTTTGTTTTTTTTCCTGTTAATGTTACCATGCTAGAAGTAAAATTCAGTAACGTGTATACTCAACATTTTTATTCCAGCTACATCTCTATTAATAAATAGCGATCAGGTTGATTTAATTACTGTACAGTAATCCATCATATCTGCTAGTGCTTATTTAAGCATTGCCTATTGATAGATATCTAATTGCTTTCATTTTTTATTACAAGCAATTATATGGTGAATATCCTTGTATATGACTCCATGTAAACATGCATGTGGGTTTCTATAAGTAGGTACCTAAAAGCAAGTAAATTATTTCTTTAAATTTTGTTTTATATTTAAGAGATAACAGCAAGCAATTTTCCATGATGGCTATGCTCCATCCAGCAGTGTGTGAGAGTTTCTGCCACTTCTCATCTTTGGCACCACTTGGTATTGTCAGTTGTTTTAGGCTTTGCCCAACTGTTATGCAAAAATAGCATTTCATTGTTAATATAATTCGCATTTTCCTGCTTACTACTGAAGTTGGGCATCTTTTAAAATGTTTATATAAAATGTAAGTTTCCTGTTTATATATTTAGCTATTCATCTATTGTTTAACTTTCTTCTTATTTCTAAGAGTGTTCTATGTATTCTGCTTATTTAACTGATATATATATTCAAATATCTTCTCTTATCCATTTACTGCTCTTTTACCTTTGCTTATGGTGTCTTCTTGTCATTTATGAGTAGTTTATGTAATAAATGATCATATTTATCAATACATTTTAGTCATGTCTCATTTTGGAAACTTTGGATTAAGAGTATATTTGTAAATATTATCTTCTAAAATTTTTAAAAGGAATTTTTGTGTTTAGTTTTTTAGGAATCTAATTTTATTTTAAAACCCTGAAATGCCTTTCTATTTTCTTATATGACTGAGACCAACATCCTATCAGGCATAAATGATTTTCCTTGATACTACCGCTATGTTTCCCATCCTTTTCCTATGCAAATATAAGTTTCTTACTAATTATTGGAGTCTACACTGTGGAAGGTTGTACTCAAGAAAGAGATATGTTCAGATTTTTAAAATACTGATAGGATTAGCTCGAACATGGACATATATTTCAGAATCTCTTGGAGTTTGAAACAGGAAGAATTAGGAAAAATAAAGAAAATGCCACTTCTTTCATTAGTGGCCAAAAAAGCAACCTATTCTACTCTGAGGGTTGCATATATATCAAAACTAATACAGACAGAAAAGCAAATGATTATTGTGGAAAGGTCTCCTTTTGGAACTTTAAGAAAGGCTTGAGGTTGACATAAAAATATCAGCCAAAATATGTTGGGTGTTTACTATGTGCAAGAAACTGGACTAAGAATATTACATAGATTATTTCATTTAATTCTCACAATATTTTCAAATATTCATTATCTTTATTCATCTTTTCAAGAGAAACATTGGAAGCTTCTAGAGATTTGGCCACTTATTCAATTATATGCCACTAGTACATGTGGGAAATAAAATTAAAACACAGGTTGTTCTGTCTCCAGAGGCAAAGCACTTAGCCTCTCTACTATAATATAGCAGCTACACAGGGGCCATACAGTGTGTTGAAAATGACTAGAGGCCAAGCCTAGATGGATTTAGGGCTGCCATATATGGCTAAAAATAAAATTATTGGCTTACTTTGTATTTTTTCTTTACTTGAAAAGTTGTGGGTTTATAGACAATTAGGCATAAAATACAAGAATCCTATAAACCATCCCACATTGGTGTGGATCATTTGTTACAATTGATAGTAGCACTTTTTAAAAAATAAATGTATTATTAAATACTATGGTTTAACTTAGGTTCATTGTGTTGTGTAGGTCTATAGATTTTTTAAAAATATTTATTGTGTTACCATATATACAATCTAACATGTCCCCTTTTAATCATATTCCATATACATTTCAGTGCTGTTAATTGCATTCACAATATTGTGCTACCATCAACACCATCCATTACCAAAACATTTCCATCATTCCAAAGAGGAACACTGTACATTTCAAGACTTAACTTCCCATTCCCTGTGCCCATCTCATCTCCTGGTCATGTATATTCTAGATTCTGACTCTATGAGTTGGCTTATTCTAATTTTTTAAAATCAAAGATATCATAAAAATATTTGTCTTTTTGTGTCTGGCTTATTACACTCAACATGATGTCTTCAAGGTTCATTCATGTCATCACAGGACTTCATTGCTTTTTACAGCTGAATAATATTCTGTTCTGTGTATGTATCACATTATTTTAAATTAATTCTTTGCTTGATGGGCACTTGGGTTGATAAATCTTTTGGCAATTTTTAATAATGCCACTATGAACATCAGTGTACAAATATCTGTTCAAGTCCCTGCTTTCAATTCTTTTGGGTATATACCTTGTAGTAGTGATATTAAGGAAACACCTGTGCCTACTTTGGTTTGGATTAAACTAGCAACTACTGCTGTCTTCCCAATCTACTCTTTTCTCACAAACATAGGCCCTCTTAAATTAACTACATCTTCTGAATTGTTGAAGATTTCATGCTATGTATACTAAGAATAAAAAGAGAGCTGTTAAGTGTCAGAAAAGAAGGCATCCAAATGTAAAAAGTGCAGGAGAAAAGAATCCTGCGTTGATCAGAAACCTGCCTCCTTAACTTCTCTACAAGCTTTACTGTAAGAAGGCAAATAGAGTTACTGAAATGACAAGGTTTGTTGGGACCTCGTTAGAATATGACCTCATGGCCAAGAGCGCACATTGTGGTAATAAGAACAAACACCAAAGTAGTACTAAATCTTTGCCCAGTGATCTCCAAACTTCTTTACATAGAGGAGCTTGTTTAATCCTCATATCATCCCCATGAGGTAGATTAATGTCATATCCTCTTTTGCAGGGTAAGAGAAAGAAACACACATTTACAGATCACCCAGCTAATTAGTTTCTGAGCTGGGACTTGAAGCTTGACACTCTGGCTCCTAGCTCATATGCTTCTCCACTACACTATACTACCACTTACACAGAGCCAAGTCCTTCTCTAACATTCACTTTCTATGTAACTATCAAAGATTTCAAAGCTTCCATTTATTTTTCTCTAAAATGAAGATAAGAATAGTGCTACACCCTGAAACTGCAGAGAAAATTAAATGAAATTTGCATGCCAATGTTTGCCTAGAGCTTTGCATGTGATAAGCATGCAAAAAATGTCATCTTTGAGTATAACCCTGTTAAACACCATGGAAAACAACTTCTTGTGGCTTAAGGAGCCAAGGACCTAAATATAAAAGTTCAAGGTTAAGTAGGTAATGATATTAGTATATTTTATTATAAATATGTAAAATATCCTAATACTTATCCTTCTAGAGAACACAAGAGGTTGCAGAAAACGTAACAAGTTTAGGGTTTTTTTTTATTTTATTTTTTTAAGATACTTAGATTATACAAATGTCACATAAAAAATATAGGGGATTCCCATAAGCCCCACTCCCCACACCTGCCACATTTTCCCACATTAACAACATCTTTCATTAGTGAGGTACATTCACTGCAATTGATTAACACATTTTGGAGCATTGCCACTAAGTGAGGATTAAAGTTTACATTGTAGTTTACACTCTCCCCCACCCAATTCTGTAGGTTATGGCAAGATTTATAATGGCCTGTATCTGTCATTGCAATGTCATTCAGGACAATTCCAAAGTCCCAAAAAGGCCCCCATATTACACTTATTTTTCCCTCTCCCTGTCCTCAGAACCTCCAGTGACCACTGCCTCCACATCAATGAAATAATTTCTTCCATTGCTAGAATCAGAATAAGTCTATAGTAGAATACCAGTAAGTCTACTTTAGTCCATAGTTCATTCTCCAATCCTGAGGATTCTGGGATGGTAATGTCCACTCCACCACTAGTTGAGAGGGGGCTGTGGTCCCATAGGGCCGGTGGATCGGACTCACTTCCTTGAAGGTGTAGACACTTTGGTTCTTTGGTATGGTAGTTGTCCATCATCACCTCCTTGTTAGTTATCCTGGGTGAGACCAATGAACTGGAGAATAGGTGTTGCAACTCAGCTGAGATTGAGGACCCAGATGGCACACTGACAGTCCAAAGATTGAAGTCTCTTGGACATACACCTACCAACTGTAATACTAATTATAGGTTCAAATAGAAGGACAAAAAAAGCCATGTGTAGCAAAAACACAACTGTCTCCAACTCTCTGTCATATTGGGGAGTACAAATTACAAAGTAGGACCAACTGGCAAGGCAACAAACTCCTGAGCTATTTGTCCTGACTACAGTGTCTGGATGCCTCTAGAACCCTCAAGAGCCCTGCTATTTGGGGTAGTATCTACTTTGGCAGTCAATGAGATCTTGCTGAGACATGCATAAGTGTAATCTATGGAATGACTTCCCTACTCACTTTGAAATCTTTTAGCCATATAAACTCCTTTGTCTTTGCCTTTTCCCCCTTTTGGTCAAAGTCTCTTTCCAGTTGCATTGCTGATTGGTGCTTAGTAGTAATCCCTCAATGACAGGGAGGCTCATCCCCAGGAGTCATGTCCCAACCTGGGGAGAAAGTAATGTATTTATCTGCTGAGGTCAGCTTTAAGAGGGACCACATTTCAGCAACATGGAGGCTCTCAGGAGGTAAATCTTAGACACCCTACAATACTAGGTTAATTTAAAATTTCAAGAGTGATGGTTCATACACACAGTCATCAATATCCAGGGCCCATCAATGGACCATCCTCCTTCACTAGTCATTGCCCCTGGGTTCAGGGGTTCTTGCTGATCCATTGGAGAATGTGGCAGAACACCCCAGGATGGGAATTTGTAATTCCTTTGGTTATTGTGTGTATCTCCACCTACCATGACAATGCCCCATGAACATTTGAACACATTTATATGCCTTATATGCATGCCTAGCTGAGCATTCTCTCATACATCTTCCATCACTGACAACCCACACAAATCATCCTCCCCTGACACAGTTTTAACACTTCTTTGATCCAAAACTTCTTCAAAAATGGAGCCAATAAAATATTCAAATACAAGTAATAAGAAAATGAAATAATAATGATAGTTTTAAAAATAAGAAATAAAATAAAAAATGTTTAAAATAATAAAAATAAAATAAAAATTTGTGATAATAAAAAATAATGAAAAAGTATTTAAAAATGTTTTTGACATTTTGCTTTTCATCACTGTAAGATCTGTTATACTATAGGTACAGTGACACTTTCTTCTGTGTATTCCCCCAGTGTCTTACTTTTTTCATTTTGTCCTCAAAAAGTTTTAGGTTACAGAAAAGTCATGTATCAAATATGTATATGATTCCCATATACCCAACATCCTCCCCATTTTCCGCCTTCCTCTATTAATAACATTTTATTATGTTTTGTTATAACTGATGTACAGATATTGAAACATAGCTAACAAACATGGTAAACAGTTTACATTGTGGTTTACATTTGGGACCATAATCTTTTTAAACTTCGATGCAATTCAACATGGCCTGTGTCATGATGGCAAGATCATGTAGAATATTTTCATCTCCCCCAAAATGTCCCCTGTTCCAAATATTCTATTCTTCCCTCCCCTTCACCTTGGGACCCATTGCAACTACCAGGTTTCACTCCTTGAAGGACAAACTTCATAGTTACTTGCAACAACTTTGAGGGCTTGACAACACTGGTCTGTCCTCCGCATTGTCTGCCCATGCTCTCGAGAGACTCCCACCCCTCTATTTGAGAATATAGCAGGCTTCCCAGGATGGGAGTCCACCACCTTGCCATTCATTATATAGATCTCCACCCACTGATATAACACACTGTGACAAGATAAACACTCACACACTCCCTAGAAGTCACTGTCCCAAATGCTCCCCACATCCAACACTCCAAACCAGCAATACTCATTTGCCATATTGCCAAAAGAGAATCCCCAACATTGTATCTGCCAATCTCCAGTGTTCACCTCCTCCCTTCCCCAACCCTTTCCTTAGTTTCATAGACAGTCCAATCCATCTCCCCACCCACCCACCTGACAAATCAGCACTGGCCAACCCTACAGTATCTCTACACCACTGTCACGCCCCAACACTTTACAACTACATACTTGCACATTATCATAGATTTTGCCCATATAGGCATTGGCTCAGGACATTCTTCTCCCTTTCTGTCTGCTGTGAACCCAGCTTCAAGATCTAGCTGGAGTCCGCCTAATTTGCTTAATTCATATCAGTGTGGTCATGTAATATTTGTCTTTCAGTGCCTGGCTTGTTTCACTCAACATAAGGTCCTCCAGATTCAATCCAAGTTATCCTGTGTGTTAATACTCTTTTCCTTCTTACAGCTGAGTAATATTCCGTTGAATGTATATATGACAATTTAATTATCCATTCATCTGTTGAAGGGCATTTGAGTTGTTTCCAACTTCTGACACGAGTGAATAACACCACTATGAGCATTGATGTGCATATATCTCTTCGTGTCCTTGCTTTCAGTTCTTTTGGGTATACACCCAACAGTGGAATTACTGGATCATATGGCAGATCTATAGTTAGTTTTCTGAGGAACTGCCAAACTGTCCTCCATAGTGGCTGCACCATTTTACATTCCCACCAGCATTCTTTATATATGCTGGATATTAGGCTTTTATCAGATATAAGGTTACTAAATATTTTCTCCCATTCAGTAAGCTGCCTTTTCACTTTCTTGACAAACTCCTTTGAGGTGCAGAAGTTTTTAATTTTGAGGAGGTCACATTTAACCATTTTTTCTTTTGCTGCTTATGCTTTGGGTATAAAGTTCATGAAACCATTTCCTAATATAAGATCCTGTATTGTCTTCCAAGGTTTTTATGGTCTTTGCTCTTATATTTAGATCTTTGATCCATCTTGAGTGCTCCTCTCTTATTCTTTTGGATATGGATATACAGTTCTCCAATCACCATTTGTTGAAGAGGCTATTCTCTCCAAGTTGGATTGGCTTGGTGGCCTTTTCAAATATCAGTTCACTGTATGTGTGAGGATCTATATCAGAACTCTCAATTTGGTTCCATTAGTCAGTACATCTATCCTTGTGCCAGTATCATGTAGATTTGAACACTGTAGCTTTGTAGTATGTTTTAAAGCCAGGTAGTGTGATTCCCTAGATTTCATTTTTCTTTTTCAATATGTCTTTGGCTATTTGTGGCCTTTTGCCATATCAAATAAATTTCATAGTTTTTCCAATTCAATAAAGAATGCTGTGGTGATTTTTATTGTGATTGCATCAAACATGTTTATCAGTTTGTGTAGGGTAGACATCTTAGTGATGTTTAGACCTCCTAACCATGAACAGAGAATGTTCTTCCATTTATTTTTTTTTATTTTTATTTTTTTAAAAAACAAATCCATTTATTTTATTATTTCCTTTAGCAGTGTGGGTATTTTTTGGCATATAAGTCATTTAAATCTTTAGTTAAATTTCCTCCTAGGTATTTGATTCTTTTAGTTGCTATTGTAAATGGAATTTTTAAATTGATTTCCTCTTCAGATTACTAATTATTGGTGTACAGAAATACTACTGATTTTTGCTCATTGATCTTAAAACCTGCAAATTTACTGAAATCATTTATGAGCTCTAGAAGTTTTGATGTAGATTTCTCAGGGCTTTCTATGTATAGGATCATGTTGTCTGCAAATAGTGAGATTTTTACTTCTTCCTTTCCAATTTGGATGCCTTTTACATCTTTTTTTGCCTGCTCTATCAAGTACTTCTAACACAGTGTTGAATAGAAACAGTGAAAGTGGGCATCCTTGTTTTCTTCTTGATCTTAGGAGGAATGAATTTAGGATTTCACCATTAAATAAGGTGATAGCTGTGGATTTTTCATATATACCCTTTACCATCTTGAGGAACTTTCCTTCTATTCCTTTCTTTTGTAGTGTTTTTTATCAGGAAAGATGCCGTATTTTGTCGAATGATTTTTCTGCATCTATAGAGATGATCATGTGCTTTTTTCTTTTTATCTGTTTATGTGGTTTATTACATTGATTGGTTTTCTTATGTTTAACCATTCTTACATACCAGGGATGAAACCCACTTGAACAAAGTGTATAATTCAATTGATGTGTTGTTGAAACTGATTAGTAAGTATTTTGTTGAGGATTTTAGTATCTAGGTTCATTAGAGACATTGAAGTGTAATTTTCCTTTCTTGTGGCATCTTTGTTTGGCTTTGCTATTAGGGTGATGTTGGCATCATAGAATGAGTTAAGCAATGTTCCCTCCATTTCTATTTTTCGGAAGAGTTTAACTAGGACTGATGTTAGTTCTTTCTGGAATGTTTGGTAGAATTCCCCTGTAAAGCCATCTGGTCCTGGGGTCTTTTTAGTTGAGAGATTTTTGATGACTGATTCAATCTTGTTACTTGTGATTGATTTGTTGAGTTCATCAATTTCTTCTTTTGACAATGTAGACTGCTTCTGTTTTTCTAGGAATTTTTCCATGTCCTCTAAATTATCTATGTTGTTGGCATTGAATTTTTCAAAGTATCATTTTATGATTCTCTTTAATTCTGTGGGGTTAGTGGTAATATACCCTTCCTCGTTTCTTATTTTATGTACTTATATCTTCTTTCTTTTATTCTTTATTAGTCTAGCTAAGGGTTTGTCAAGTTTATTAATATTCTCAAAGAACCTGCTTTTGGGATTTTTTATATTTTCTAGTGTTTCCTTATTTCCAATTTCATTTAGTTCTGCTCTAATCTTTTCTATTTCTTTCTTTTTGCTTCTTTTGTGGTTAGTTTGTTGATATTTTTCTAATTCCTACAAGTGTGCATTTACGTATTTGATTTTAGCAATTTCTTCTTTTTAAATGTAGGCACTTATGCATATGAATTTCCCTGCCAGTACAGCTTTTCTGTATCCCATACATTTTGATACTTTGTTTTGTCATTTTCCTTCATTTCAAGGTAGTTACTAATTTCTTTTGAGATGTAT
>JAQZBX010100422.1:0-11366 GCA_029593785.1 Cabassous unicinctus | reverse complement strand
TAAAAAAGCAGAACATGCTAAAGCAATGCAAGAACTAAGAGCTAAGACCACAGACTCAGAAAACTGAGCATTTGAAGATGAGATCCTCAAAATTTGAGAAACATCACAGAAATATTAATGAATTACATTGGACCTTGTGAAGGGAAAGCGGAACAGGTTACCTGTGTGGATAGCAAAATAGACCAATGCACTTGCCCATGAGCCACCAGTGCCTGTGTGCACAAGTGTGGGGTGATGGTGAGCCCATTGTGAAGAGGGTGGCAAATGGCAACAGAGCGATCATAAGACATAACCACAAGGAAGGCCAACTCTGTGGATCCAAACAAAATATGCAGGAAATTCTGAGTAGCACAAGCTGGGAGAGAAATCAATTTACTGCCTGTCAGAGAATTCACAATCAATTTGGGAACTGTAACTGAAATGCAACAAAAATCTATGAGGGATAAATTACCTATAAAGAAATACATTGGAGAATGAAGACTTGGGTCTGTCACAATGAAAGTAAAATTTAGAAGATTTCCAGTCAGGGCTCCAAGATAAGTCACTAAGAACATCAGACCTTGTAAGACATGGAGTTCCCAGGAAGTTCAGACATCCATCAGTAAGAATTCCATGAAGGTGGTGAGGTTGTCCATGTCTTCTCATATATGAAAGGCTCCCTGTAATCAAATTATAAAATGATAAGAAGATGACAGAAAACCAAATAGAGAAAACCCACATTGGTTACAAATAAAATGCAAACATTGGAATGAATATATGTCTTCTAACCTGAATACAACATAGAGGAAATGGATAAAAGAGAATATTTTGAAATCAATGAATGCACATATTTCCCTTTCTTTTCCCAAGTCTGCTGATATATGTTAATTTCAACATAAATAAGATCAAAGAACCTAAGTTCATTAAATTGTTTAAATAAAATCAAGACCCATATACCTCTTAGTTATTATCACATTCATATTATTTCAGCATAATACCTTATTAAAACTCTGCCAAAGTACATGCAATGATTATTTTCTTATTTTTTTAATTTGCAAATAGTCATTCTAGACATATACTGAAATAGAGTATCTCCACCAGCCCGTTTGTTTGAACATGCTACAGCTAGTGCACATTCTTTTAATGGTAAAATCCTCAGTAACTATCTCATCTGACACATTGATATTTGAAGGATTATTGTTTATTACAAGGATTGATTTCCATTAAAACCTAGGGTAACTCATATTACCTCTAAATTTCGTTTCTATTGTTTACAATCTTCCTTAAGCAGTATTTCAATTATTGCACTGATAAATTTTTTCAGTACTTTTTGTATCAATATCATCAATCTTTTGAGAGCAGACCATGCCTCACATACGTAGCATTAGGTGCCATTTTTATATCTCATTACCTATAATAAACACCAAAATAAGAAAGATTCAGATTTTATTGCTACATATTTATAATACTTTGCAAAAGAATTGTGTGCTAATGGTCTTGAGAAATATCACAACTTTTTCAGTTATCTTTTCATTGCCAGTTTTAAAGAATCACATGAATTAAAATATTAAAAAATACCTGTGAAATGAGGCAGCAAGTTTATCTTCTATAACATGAATATTTATTTTACAAAAGTTATAGACATTTTATAAAATCTGTGATCTTGCCTTTTTTCCCTGAGTAAAATCAAGTAATCACTACTCAAACATTCACATTTTCACTTAATTGTATGGACAATTCTCTTAAAGATGCTTTATAAACATGGTTATTCTTCATGAAGGACACGTATGGGTCATACCCTAGGGAAATGGTGATTTCAGC
The DNA here is from genome assembly GCA_029593785.1 of Cabassous unicinctus. Classification (NCBI taxonomy): domain Eukaryota; kingdom Metazoa; phylum Chordata; class Mammalia; order Cingulata; family Chlamyphoridae; genus Cabassous; species Cabassous unicinctus. The sequence goes on along the minus strand of JAQZBX010100422.1, from coordinate 9,566 downwards.
CTCCAGAGGGACCAGTTTTCCTTCACCTCTTGTTTGCAAAGAAGTATTTGGCTATGCTCTTTAGATTTGTTAACTTTGTAATAGTGTTTATTAGCAACAAATTTACCAATGTATGGCTACACTTATCAAAATAGAAGTATTCAAAGAATTTTTGTAGCTCACCTAATTATTTAATACATTTTAATTTAAGTCTGATTATAAATAAACATTATTTACACTATAATATGTCCATAAAATCATGCAACCGAACTTTCTCTGTGTTTGGACTAACATTTTGACTTGAAAGAAAATCACACCTTTATAATTAAAAGCAATAAGAAAATAATGAACTAAGATCAGTTGTTACAAAAAAAAGATGAGATACAGTTTAGAATGGAATTGAAAAGGAAAGCAATTTTTTAAAAAAGGAAAGATGTGGCACAGAATGTGTCTCTTACCAAAAATACTTTGAAATGATCCTTGCCCATGGAATATTACCAATAATAATAAGTATGTTTCAGAATGTGAGATACCACCCCAATAATTTTATTCTGAAAATTCTTATTAATAGCTGCCAATCAAAAGGCTATCAGAGTATAGGAGGGTGAAAGAAACTCCAAGAATGCTCAAAATTAGAAGTTTCCACTTACCCTGACATTATCTCAACACATTTACAAAAGTCAGCAAGAAAAGTTGTTGAGTAGAGATAATAAGTAATATCTATGAAAACGGAAAGCCCCGTTTGCTCAGTATAAGAAATATTTGGGTGCACCAGAGCTGGGGACCCTCACCATGGGTTTCATAGAGCCATCACAGATCTTTAAGTATTTTCACCATCACTCCATGTTCTCAGTTTTTGCAGGTATATTTTGGCTAAAAAAGTAAAAGTCTGAAGGATTGTTCAGCTTGATAGAAGCTGGAAAATTTCACTGATACAGAAAGGATAATTCAGAGTGCATCAAAAATACACAGAAGAACTGGGCAGATTTGCCATCTTGAGAAGAGCAAGGGGAAAAATGATGCTCAAGCATCTAATAAAGCCATTGTAATACTATTTCCATAAAAGTATAGTGCTCAAAAGAGAGTAACAGTAGGCAAAACACTTACAAAAATATACTCTCTGAACTTCCTTGAAATATTGAATCACATTATTTATTAGAATTTAAATAAATATTTTGTTCTCAATTTTTCTATTTTTAAATTTAGGATCCCTTTACACACCAAAAAATTATTGCAGACCCTAAAGAATGTATAATCATGTGGCTTATATCTATTGAAAATTACCATACTAGAATATAAAAAAGATACACAATAAATAGTTATGCCCTTTATTAATATAATAAATCCTTTATATATTTGTGCAATAATACATTAAAATATATATTATTTCCCAAAGTCAATATACATTTATTAAGAAGAAAGAAGTGGCTTACACTTTTGAAAATGCCTTTAATTTTTGCCTACTTAGAGATAGCCCAGCTCTCATATCTGTTTCTTCATTGTCTGTTGCAAAATATTTTTATTAAAGTGTATGAAGAAAATAAGTCCTTAGAAATATGTTTAGGGAGGCAGGTGTGGCTCAATTGAGGGAGCTCCCCTTTACTATATGAGAGGCCCCAGGTTCGCTTCCCAGGGCCTCCTTGTGAGGGCAGGCCGGCCCGCGGGGCACTGTGGGCTGATGCAGCAAGACCTCACAGCAAGGGGGAGATAGACAGACACAGAGGAAACACACAGCGAATGGAAACAGCCAGCACGGGCAGCAAGGGGGGGATAAATAAATAAAAAAATAAATAAATCTTAAAAAAAAAATGTTTAGGAAAGGAAAGGAATATTTGATTAGCACTTTCAGATAATCATTAATATTCTTCTTCAATAATAATATTCTTCATCAAAACACAAGTGGGGATTTCTTAAAGGATAGTTGCAATTGGAATCTGAAATCATATAAATGAAGTTTGCATATTCCATTAATTTTAAAACCATTGAACTTCTTGGGAATTTGAATCTATCATTTATGCATGCATGATTTTATCATATCATGCCATATTTATTTGGAAAATTTTGGTTCAGAGGGTAATGCAGATCTTCCAAATATAATATACCTAATTATAGAATGCCAAAATAAATCACATTTATTAATATCACTACTAAATCTATCAGAATGGTATTTAAGAATTGGAAAGGTGTTAAACTTATGTGAATGACACATTTTCTAAACTTCTAATTTTGACGTGAATTGCAAATTTTGCCATTAGCAACAAATTTTGTTAGTTGTTTACATTACAGTTATTTATTTTATATTAGAGAAGTTGTGCATTTACAAAACAATCATGCGTAAAATACAGGATTTTCGTTCACCACCCCACCATCAACACCTTCCATTAGTTTGGAACATACATTACCATTGATGATAGCACTTAAAAAAAAATAATTGTACCATTTTAACAGTATTTACCTTTTTTCTGTTGATGAAAGATGATTAAAATACTTTCATCTATCATCCATTATTTACATTAGGTCTATTTTTCCCTTATAATACCCTATTATTACCACCTTGAATTAGTACAATAAATGTGTTTTTATTCATGAAAGAATATTCTTATACTTGTACAGTTACTATAGATCTTAGTCTACACTAGAGGTCGCTGTGTTGTAAAATCATATGTTTTGTCCTTCAAATTTTATTATAGTAAACTATGCATCCTAAGTTTCCCCTCTTAACCTCATTCACCTATACATTTAAGTGCTGTTGAGTATATTCACTATAAAGGGGTACCATAACCTCCATACATTTCCAAACTTTTACCATCAGCTTTTATTAAAATGTGTACAAGTTAAGCATCAACTCCCCATTCCATAACACAAATCTCATTCCTGGTATTCTATGTTCTTCTCTAATTCTATGCATTTGTCTATTATACATAGTTTATAACAGTGAAATCATACAATATTTGTCCTTTTGTGCCTGGCTTATTTTATTCAACATAATGTTTTCAAGAATGATCCATGTTCTCACATGAATCAGGATTTAATTCCTTTTTATAACTGAATAATAATCCACCATATCTATCTATCTATCTATATCTATCTATCTATCTATCTATCTATCTATCTATCTATCTATCACATTTCTAGTGCATTGGAATTATTCTGCATGATCTTGCAAAGAAGTATACAGGCCATTATACATTTTGTTAGAACCTACAAAAGTGTGCAGTACAGAATGTGAACCATAATGTAAACCATTGGCCATGGTTAGTGGTAATGTTTCAATATTTGTTCATCAATTTTAACAAATGTACCATACTCATATAAAATATTATTAATAAGGGAAAATGGAAGAGGTGGAAGGGTTGAGGTATATGGGAATCCACTATATTTTCTATGTGACTTTTCTGTAAACTAAAGTTTCATTGAAATAAAGTGAATAAAATAAGAAACTGGGGAAGCATACAGAAAATATTTTCACTGTATATTAAAGTTTATGTATCTTATGGGGATGAAAGACAAAGTGCAAAAAATATTTTATTTCAATTTTTATTTTTATTGTTTATTATTTTCATTTATTTATTTATGTTTTGCTTTATTTTAAGGGAGGTTTGGATTGCAGAAGAGTCATAACTATGGCAGGGAAGGATCACTGGTGCAGGGTGTCAGTGGTTGGGGGATGTGGGAGAAGGGGTGCACCTGGGACATGACTTTGTGGAATATGAATGCGTTCAAGTTTTCATGGGTTGTTTTCTCAGTAGGTGGAGAACCACGCAATAAGAAAAAGAATATTGAATTCTCATCCTTGGGAGTCCTGCTACAATCTCTAATAGAATGGCAATAATCCCTAGATTACATAGGCAGTGCCTAGAAAAGGAGGACAGACCAATATGACATGCCCTTGATATTGATGCTTATACTTATGAACCTTGTTCTTGTGAAATTGAAACTTAACCTAATATTATATATATTCTAAGAGTTACCTCTTGAAAGCCTCTTTGTTGCTCAAATGTGGTCTTCTCTAAGCAAAACTCAGAATATAATCTCACTACCTTCTCCCTGGCATGGGACATAATTTCCAGGGTTAAGCCTTCCTAACACCTAAGGATTATTATCTTCTTATAATATCTTCATCTAGCTTTGATAATAGATGATGTTTGCCTCATCAAATGAGTTAGGTAGTTTTCTCTCCTGTTCAATTTTTTAGAAGAGTTTGTGCAGTATTGGTATTAATTCTTCTTGGAATGATAGGTAGAATTCACCTGTGAATCAATCTTTTTCTGGGCTTTTCTTTTTTTGGGGAGGTTTTTGATGACTAATTCAATATATTTACTTATGATTCATCTGTTGAGGTCTTCTAATTCATCTAGATTCATTTTAGATTGTTTATGTAATTTTAGGTAATTTTTTATTTCATCTAAGTTATCTAATTTATTTGCATTTCTTTGTTCATAATATCTTCTTCTGATTCTTTTTATTTCTGTTGGATCAGTAGTAATGCCTTACCTCTCACTTCTGATTTAAATTATTTATGTTTTCTATCTTCTTTTTTGTTGTCTTTAAGGTTTTGTCAATTTTATTGATGTTCTCAAAAAATCAACTTTTGCTTTTCTTGAATCTCTCTATTGTTTTTTGTTCTGAATTTAAATTATTTCTGCTCTAATCCTTGCTATTTATTTTCTGCTGCTTGATTTGGGATTAGTTTGCTTTTGTTTTCAAGTTCCTCTATCTGTGTATTTAGGTCTTTGATATTAATTCTTTCTTTTTTTTTAACGTAGGTTTTCAGAGCTCAGTTTTTCCTTCACTTCCTCCCCTAAATTTTGCTATGTCATGTTCTTCTTTTCATTCTTCTTGAGATATTTACTGATTTCTCTTCTAACTTCATCTTTGACTCACTGATTGTTTAAAAATATGCTGTTTAACTTTCATATATTTGTGAATTTTCCAGCTCTCCACATGTTATTGATTTTGGCTCCATTCCATTATGTTCAGAGAAATTGCTTTGTGTAATTTTCACCATTTTTTAAAAAAATTACTGGAATTTGTTTTTTGAACCAACTTGTGGTCTATTTTGGAGAATGAATGACCAATGTGCTTTTGAAAATAATATATATTCTGCTTTTCTTGGTTGCAATGTTCTACTTTGGTCTAGTTAATTTATCATATTATACAAGTTTTCTCTTTCCTTATTGATCCACTTTCTATCTTTTGAGGAGAGTGGTGTATTTGATATCTCCAAGGATTATTGCAGAGATGTCAATTTCTCCCTTTAGTTTTCTCAGTGTTTTCCTCAAAGTTTTTTTTGGGGGGAACTATGGTTTGTTGCATATATATTTATAATTTTTCTCTCTTCTTGGGGGAATGCCCCTTTTAAAAATATATAGTGCCCATCATTGTCTCATAAACATTTGCATTTAAAGTTTATTTTGTCCAATATTAATATAGCTGCTCCAGGTCTTTTGTGGTTACCATTGCATGGAATATCTTTTCCCAACTTTTCACTTTTGACCTATTTGTGCCTTTGGCTCTAAGGTTAGTCTTTTGTAAAAAGCATAAACTTGGATCACTCTTTTTTATCCATTCTGCCAGACTATTTCTCTTGATTGGGAAGGTTAATCCATTGACATCCAATGGCAGTACTTAATTCACCCATTGTAACTTTTGTTGTTTATATACCACATCTTATTTTTGGCCTTCTTCTCACTCTTTTACTTATCCCTTCTGATAATCTTCATTTCTACACTGCACTCCAATCTTCTCTCTCTCCTGTCTTCCTGTCAGTCTGCAGAATTTTCTTTAGCTTTTCTTGAAGTGCAGGTCGCTTGTTGATGAACTTTTTCAGTCTCTCTTTAACTGTGAATGTATTAAAATCTCCCTCTTTTTTGAAGGACAGTTTAGTCGGGTAAATAATTTTTGGTTTGAAGTTTTCCTCTTTCAGTTCCATACATAAATTATACCACTGCCTTCTCACCTACATATTTACTGATGATAAATTGGCATTTATTCTTACTGTGGTTCCCTTCTATATGACAATTCATTTTTCTCTTGCTGCATTCAGAATTCTCTTTATCCTTGGCATTTGACATTCTGTTTAGTATTTGTCTCATAGAAGGTCTATTAGGAAATAATCTCTTTGGTGTATGTTGCACCCTTGGACAAGAATATTTTTATCTTTCAGAAGAGTTGGGAAATATTCAGCCATTATTTCTTCAAGTATTCTTTCTCCCCCTTTTCCTTTCTTTCTCCATCTGGAACACCTATGGCATGTATGTTTGTGTGCTTCATATTGTCATTCAAATCACTGAGAACATGTTCTTGTATTAATATTATTATTATTTTCTCTATCAGTTCTTCTGTCTGTAAAACTTCACTTGTCCTGTCTTCTAGTTTGCTCATTCTTTCTTCTACCTGTGCAAATTTGATCTTGTACACTCTAGGTTATTTTTATCTCTTTAATTCCCAACATTTTTGTTATTATTTTATACTTTCAAGTTCTTCTTTATGTTCACACAATGTCTTCTTATATCCTTTAACTCTTTAGCTATATTTTCTTTAATCTCCTTGAAATGATTTAGGAGAGTTGTTTGAACATTGTTGATTAGTTTTTCCAAAGTATGTGTCTCCTTTGAAGTATATTTTTGTTCCATTGACTGGGCCATAGCTTCCTTTTTCTTAGTATGGATTGTGATTTTTGCTGATGTCTAAACATATGGTTATCTTGATGAGTTTATTCTGAAGGTCACTTTCTCCATCCTGCATAGGTTTTATTGTTTATCAGCTTTGTGTTAAGGCTTTTCTTTAACACTTGGATCATCTCATTCTAGAAATTTAAAATAGACCTTGTTTAACTGATCAGATTTTTTCAGCTCTTCTTCATTTCATTCTTCCCCTGTATATGTGCTCCAATTTTTAAGATTTCACTCTTTGGGCAATTGTTCCACCCCTAGGAGAAATCTACTTTTCTTCTGTTTCCTCTCCAGGAATGTATATCTCTTCTGTTTGTATTTCTTTTGCTCCTATATTTTTTTAAACACTCTTTTTGGTACTTCTCCTGCTTTTACTTGGAGGGCAATTATTGGGAAGTGGTTCATCCTGGAGAGGACTTTCCCAAGTCAGTATTTTCCAGTCAAATCAGGACCAGGTACCCATGAAGTGGGCATAAACCATTTCCAAGTTCCCAGGGAAAGGGAACATTAATGTTAAATGTCCCTTTGACAGCTCCCTGAATCTTTGCTTTCCTGTCCTGCTTTGCAGATGGTGCTCTTCAGCAAACTATTCCCCACAGGCCTAAGGAGACAGTGTGTCTTTCTTTAAATTTCTACCATCTGTTACTCTGACCAAGGCATCGTTGAAACAGTGACTGCCAGTTCCTCTTGTCCAAGGCAGGTTGAACAGTAGATCCATACTGGGACCAAGTAATCTGAATTCTCCAATCATAAGCTCCAATCAGTGTTCTGTAGTCCGTGCCCTTCCCCTTTCTTGGAGAAGATTTGTCCCACAGCAAACTGTTCCCTGCAACCCTAAGAAGCCACTGTGTTTTTAAAAACACCACAGCCTCTACCCCTATAGGTTTGGGGTTGAAACAGTGCCTGCCACTTACTTTGAGTGTGGAGGCTTGAAACAGTAACGAAGAGCCAAGACCCAGTGATTGGAATTCGCTAGTAAAAAGCTGTGATAAGTATTCAATCATACCCACCCTATTCTTGGGGAACAGGATATTTACAACCTTTTCTGACAGCTGCTGACAGCCAGAGACTGGGCCCCAAGGCTGCCTGCAACAAGAAGGGGGATGGGTGCTGGCAGACACTGCACAAAGTTACTCACAGTTCTTTACTAAGGTTTTTCAGCCTCTTTCTCCCACTATTCCCTAGATGCTGTACAGTGTTCTTCTGGACTCCAGAGCACCAGAACAGTTATTTCAGACAGTTCTTGCCTCTTTACTATCTGCTTTGGAGAAAGAACTGATTCCTGGAGCTCCCTACAACACTTTCTTCCCCAAAAGTTTCTCTCTTCATTACAATTACACAAAAGTTTTTCTCTCTGTAAATAATAATTCCCCTTTTATTCCTGATATTGCTAATGTGTTTTCACTTTATTTTATGCTCAGTAAATCTAAGTAGGAGCTAATCAATCTGGTTGATATTATTAAAGAAAATATTTCCCTTTTGTCACTTTACCATTTTATTTGTTTATTTTCTTGTCATGGATTTATACTGCTTTACTTTAATATTTTCTTACAAGAGGGTCACATTTCCTTTATTTTTTGAATCTTGAGGTGGAATTGTAGAACATTGTCTTTAGAACTTGTCATTTTCTAGTTTGAACACAGAAAGTAATAAATTTCTCTCTATGTAGTACTTTATTTTTTCCCTCCAACTTAGCACATTGGCTATCACTCAATTCAAAATATTTTTATTAACTTTTGATTTCTTTGTGACTAATAGATTGTTTAAATTTATTATGTTATGCTTCCAAATATTTGGTTGTTGTTGCTATTTAAATTTTATTATTTATTTATTTATTTTTCATATATATTTTAAAAGATGCTTAGATTACAGAGATGTTACACAAAAATTACAGGGATTCCCATGATCTCCATCTCCCATACCTCCCATAACATCTCACATAAACTTCTTTCATTAGTGTGGCACATCACCTGCAATGGATATACACATCCTGGGGCTTTGCCACTAAGCATAGACCACAGTTCACATCATAGGCCACACTCTTTCCCACACAGTTCTGCATGGTATATGTTGCTCTAAAATGACCTATATCTGTCACCACAACGTCACTCATGACAACCCCCAAGTCCTGAAAAAGCCCCTGTATTACAACTGCCATTCCCCTCCCTGCCCCGAAAGTGTCTAGTGGCCACTGGCTTCACCTCACTGTTGTAATTTCTTCCATTGCTTGAATCCCAATATGTCTACAACAGAATACCATTAAGTCCACTCTAGTCCATAGCTCTTCCCCGAATCCTGAGGGGACTGGAATGGTGATGTCCACTCCATCTCCCAGTGAGAGTGGGCTTATATTCCATGGATATGGTGGATGGGATTATCCTGACTTCAGCTGCAGGCTCTCTCCATTCCCTGGGATGGCCGTTGTCCATCATCGTCATCTCCTCACTAGATGACTTGGGTGAGTCCATTCAGCTGTAGAGTAGGAGTTGCCGCTCCACCAAGATTCCCGGCACAGCTGGCACATAGGCAGGCCAGAGGCTCCAGTCTCTGGAAGTACACCTACAAATGCCAGCCTCACATATAGGTTTGAATAGAAGGGACTGATGGACCATGGGCAGGGAGGACTTATTTGAGTCCAACTCTGCCACTCTCAGGAGCACAGATTCCAAAGTAGAGCCCTCTGATAAGGCATCAATCTCTGGGGCTATCCCCCCATATATAGGACCTGGGTGTCGCCAGAGCCCTCAGGAGTCCCTCTGTGAAGGGTAATATCCACTTTGGTGTTCTATGAGATCCTACTGAGTTGTTCGTAAGTGTTACCTCTGGGATGACCTCCGATTCTCTTTGAAGTCTCTTAGCCACATGAACTCATTTGTTTTTACCTTTTCCCCCTTTTATTCAAGGTCTTTTTCC
>JAQZBX010100421.1:0-11370 GCA_029593785.1 Cabassous unicinctus | reverse complement strand
TGGTGGCACTAATCTCTGCAATACCTCCAGGAATCCAGTATTGCCTTTGATTTACTATTTTGCTAGGCAGGGGCAGTTCTAGAGGCTTCCACTTGGCCTTTCCAACCATAATAGCCCTCACTCCACGAGTCAGGGATCCAATGTGGGGATTCTGCCAGTTACTGAGTATGTCTATTCCAATTATGCATTCTGGAACTGGGGAAATAACTATAGAATGGGTACGGGGACCCACTGGACCCACTGTGAAGCGGACCAGACCTAAAACTCCATCAATCACCTGACCTCCATAAGCCCCTACTCTGACTGGTGGACCACAGTGATGTTTTGGGGCTCCTGCAATTAATGTGACTTCTGAGCCAGTGTCTAATAATCCCTGAAATGTCTGATCATTTCCTTTTCCCCAATGCACAGTTACTCTGGCAAAAACCGTAGGTCTCCATGGGGAAAGGTGGGAGGAAGATTAATTGTATAAATTTTTGGCAGTTTAACAGGATCCTTCCCCAAGGGGACCTGGCCTTCTCCTCATTCAAGGGGCTCTGGGTCTGTAAACTGTCTCAAGTCTGGGAATTGATTAAGGGGCCGTGATTCTCTGCGTCTGTAATTAGAGTTAGGACTTTGTTCACTTGACCTAGAACTTTTCTGCTTATACAGATCCAGAAGAAATTTAGTAGACTGTCCATGTATTTCACTTCTGGGTACCCCATGATCTATTAGCCAACACCATAACTCCATGTGACTCAGACGATTCTGTGTGCTCTTTTGAATCTGTCTTTCATTGCGGTAGCCACGCCTACCTTACCTTTGGCGATTAACTGCTGATACTTGACTTTTACCGGGCCGAGATCCTATCATCCCCATAATATTTAAGGATTCCAATTCCATTACAGCCCCCCTCCCTACAGTAATATCTGGACTGCAGAGAAGAGCAACCACAGAGCTCTTCAGAGAAGATGGAGTTAGTCTTACAAATTTATTCCTCACTGTTCTGGTTAAAGGTGTGTCCTCTGGACATTCCTGGGGTAGGTGGGCAGGTCTTAAATGGTAAATCCACTCCAGCATTCCAATCTCTCTAAGCCTTTGAATCCCCTCATCTACTGTATACCACATCAAATCAGACATCTCAACATCAGACATGCTAGGCCATTGTTTGGTCCATGCTTCAGGCAGCCACCCAAACAAACTTTTAGAGCCCTTTCTAACCCCTCGAGCTATAGCGTTGAATCCAGAATTCCTGCTTAGTGGGCCCATATAAATAAATTCGGCCTGATCCAACTTTATATTCCTTCCACCATTATCCCATACCCTTAGTATCCATTCCCACACATATTCCCCTGATTTCTGTCTATAAAAGTTGGAAAACTCATGCAGTTCTTTCAGAGTATAGCGTACTTTCTCATGGGTCACACTTTGTATTTCACCTTTGGTGGCTTGTTGTGATTTTAATCTAGTAATGGGTCTCGAAGACAAGAGGGGTGGGAGGTGTGGGTAAGGAGAAGGATTAGAGATGTCTTGCAGGCTACTGACCTGTGGGCATTCTTTTGTATTTTCTTCTGGTGAGACAGGATTATTCTCTTCAGGCAGGGCTTAGAAGACAGATTCCTCAGGGCAGACTGGAAGTTGGGCAGCACATGCTAGAGATTGGCTGGTTCCTGCCTCGTGGCTGGGAGGAGGTCCAGACTCTCCAGTGCAAGGTGGAGGCTGGGCAGTGCATGCTGGAGTTAGGCTGCTACCTGCCTCAGGGCTGGGAGGAGGTACAGACTCCCTGGGGCAGGCAAGAGGCTGGGCAGTAAAAGGCTTCCATTTGGCTTGTACTCACCTCAGGGCTGGAAGGAAGTCCAGACTCCCTGTGGCAGGCTGGAAGCTGGATGGCACAAGGTTGACAAGGTGTGGTCTCCACAGGGCAGGCCATAGCAGGTTTATCTGGTAAAGTCTCGGCAGAATTTAGGGTTCCAATGTCCCCACCAATATTATCATCATCCCATATGTCTCCATCCAAATCCTCGGGGTTCCACTCCTTTCCAATCAATGCCTTCACTTTAATTGCAGAAACCCTGTGAGGTTGAGATTTTATTTTCCTCTGTAATTCTGCTACTTGTACAATGAGAGTCTGGGTTTGGTTCTCAGATATCTCAAGTCAGTGGCTACAGGAGACAAGATTTTCTTTCAAGGCACACGTAGAAACTTTCATATCATTCATGCAGCATTTAAGTTTCAAATTTGAAGACTTTAGCTCATCTCTTTCTTTTGTAACTGTATCCAGAGTATCTAGGAGGAGCCAGCCAACATCATTATATGTTTTTACTCCACAAAATTCTGTTAAGGTGTTGAAAACACTCTCACCCAGATTCTTGCTTCTTATAAGTGTGGAAGTTGGGGAATCCAATGATGCTATTTTTCATATCTCTATTGCCAGCTCATGTCATGGACTGTTAGCAACCTCATTATTGGAAAGGGAGTCATTAGTATCCCTGAGTCCAATTAGAGTAGAGAGCCAATTACAAAACTCCCAGAACCACCTCAGACATCCCAAGTTTAAGACTCTGTTCCTCAAGAACCACTCCTGGTACCAAGCTGTATTAGTCAGGGTTCTCTCGGGAAACAGAATCAACAGGAGATATCTGTTAATAATATGAGATTTTAAAAGAGTCCCTCACACGACCGTGGGGAAGTACAAGTCCAGGTTCCTCAGGCAGGCTGCAAACCAGTGGCTCCAATGAAAGTCTGATGAAAGGTTGTTGATGAGTTTCTCAGAGAAGTTGCCTGTCCAATGATGAGCTGGGAAATTCTCTCTGAATGTTGAAATCACTTCCCCTTTTAAGTCATTCAACTGATTGGATAAAAGCACCACCCATTGATGATGTAATCTCCCTGATTGATGCAGCTGTAATCAGCCCTCCACCCAGTAAACTCACTGGTGATTGAAGTCCATAAATGCTCTTGTATTACAATTAGCCCAGTGCTTGCTGGACCAAACACCTGGACACAATTACCTGGCCGAGTTGACATATTAGCCTAACCATCACAACCTGCTTTTAAGAGTTGTTGTAATGTTTTCAAAAAAATATTCTGCTTTTTGGAAAGTCCTGTTCCCATGAAGATTTAGAAAATTTCCCCTCACTGAACAACTAGACACATTGGCAAGTTTCCCCAGGGGGCATTGCTGTTTCTTTACCTTGTGATGATTAGTTTCGGGCCCATTGCATCATTGCTTGAGGCACATCAGGGTCACCATTTGTGGAGATCTGTATTGCAGAGTCTGTGGTTGTGCAAAGAATTACTCTGAACACAAAGGTTGAGAGACATGAGGGAGAGAACAGATAAAGAAACTATCCTCCTCAGCTGATTCCCATCACAGTTTTTATTTTCTTTTTCACATAGCACAAGGTCAGTGTGTATGTGCAGGGGCTCAGGTAGGCATAGTGCGTGTGTGGGGTTGCACATACCTTCCCAAGAATCCGAGGCTGGTGATGGAGCAGTAAGATTACAGAAACTCCTGTAATTTACATAGGAGATAATGGAGAGACAAAGGTCCTAAGCAACTGATTAACAGAGCAAAAGCAAGAATGTTCCTGTTTATGGCAGGAACTGATGGTGCTGGTTTCTCTGTGTGGGCAGAGATTCAGGCCTCTAAACTATTTCTTAGATGTAAAGATCAGATGGTTCCCACAATTTCCACTGTAGAGTTGTGATGCTTAAATTCATGTGTCATCTAGGCTAGATTATGGTGTCCAGTTGTTTGATCAAGCAAGCACTGGCCTGAGAGTTACTGTGAGGACATTTCATGGATTTAAATAATCTTTAAGTTGATTGCATCTATTACTGATTATATCTACAATCTAAGGGGATTGCTTTGACAAAGAGAGAAATCTTATGGTTGAAGGCCTTAAAAAGACAGATGATGATTTCAAGTCAGAAGGAAGAATTTCCATTTCCACTTCAAGTCAGAAGGAAGAATTTCCACTCCAGAATTTCCATCTCCAGCTTCTCAGAAATTCATCAAAAATCGTCATTGGAGTTCTCAGCTTGTAGCCTCCCCTACAGAATTTAGACATTCCTATCCCCTCAGCCATTTGAGACAACTTGTATAATAAATTGTGTAATAGTTATATTACTTTACATTATATATATTATATTAATATATACATATATGCTACACATATATTAATTCTATTTCCCTGGAAAATTCTTAACTAGTACAACAATCTTATGTTCTATAGTGAGAAGCCTTTCATTATACATTGTTGTAATATATCATAACATATTGAAAACATATATACTATATCTCTGAGCATTCATTATAATAGACATTATATATATATATATACTCACACAAACACAAACACACATGCATACATACATACATATATCATAATTTAGGTATCCATTGTACTCTTGAATCCCCGTTGGTTAATTCCACTTTGAGTCTATTAGAAAGCCATTTTTATGAACATTCTTTTTCACATGTTTTTTAGAACATTTGTGCATTTTTCTAGGGATAATTAAGAGTAGATATGATTAGTCATACAATATGCATATGTTTAGTTTTGGGAGATGTGGTAAACCATTATTTCCTCAGAATGGTTGCAGAGAATTAAGGGATGCAGCAATGTGTTCAGATAATGAAAAGTTGTTTGGAGCTTAAATCAAAGTAGATAGTATGCAAGCACTTTTCCAGAAAAACTGAACATTTTGTTAACAAAAAGATAACTGTGTTATATGAGATAAGTAGAGCTTTTTTAAGTGTGTACTTCAGTGTTGATGCACACAAGGAAAAATTATAGAAAATTTTAAGAGGTGCAACTCACCTACTTGTAGGACTCAAGTATTTGCTGTTCCATTTATAAAAATGCTTCAGTTCATATGATATCTGATTATTTGCTCTGCTTGCAAATCCTTGGTAAGCAATAAGGGTGGTGATGATGTGTCTAATACAATACTTTCCCTTCCCTTACAGTCCAAGCATATTAAGTTGAGAGAGAAGAATAAACTTGCTGAGCTTTCAGTTGAGGGGATGATTGTAGATTAATGTTCAGACAAACCAGAGCCTTCATTCAACTATGGTATAATACAAAGTTGTGGGCAACTGAGAAATCAACCTGGTTTCACCTAAGCTACTAGGAAAAAGACTGGAAAAGGCTTAATTTTTAAAACTAGTAACTCATACTTGGTGTTAGAAAATATTGCAACAGTCTCCAAAACTAGATACAAAAATTCATTCATTCCACAGTATGGAAATATATTTATTTATTTTCTGACACTGTACTAGCTGCACTTAAAGAACATAATAATACAGTCTTAAACTCTGAGAGTTTATAGTATAAAAGGAAGAATAGATGCTTCCAAGTGGATATTTCCCTAATAAAAATCAGAAAATTTTGGGAAATATGATATAGAAAATATTAGAAAGCTGTTCTTTTAATCAATGAAAGCAACAATTTATTTCTTCATTGAGGATATTTAGAAATAAGTCAACAAACATATTTATTTGATTTTTAAGTCAATATAATTGTTCTGTTTACCAGAAAGAAGATATGCATATATTCTGCCACTCTTGAGGTTAGTAACATGCCTGCAGATATTGGCACCTGTGATGGTTAGGTTCATGTGTCATCTTGGCTAGATTACGTTGTCCAGTCACTTGACCAAGCAAATACTGTCTGATTGTTAGTGTGAAGATATTTTGTGCATTTAAATCATCAGTAATTGATTGCATCTATGGCTGACTACATCTACAATTGCCTTCAACAAAGAAAGAAGTCTTATCCAACCAGTTAAAGGCCTGAAAGGGAGAAGTGATGATTTAACCAAACAGGAAACTAAAGCAGTTTATGGTCTCAAAAAGAAGGGTGTGCTAATGCAAATACCTATAATGTGAAAATAAGTTTGGAATTGGACAGTGGGTAGAGAAAAGAAGAACTTGGTGGGGGGATGTCAAAAATGAAGGAGAGCTCTAGAGAAAGTTTATGTCATCTTAAATAAAATATAATTCATCATGAAAATGAATATGAATGTTAACAGTATTCCCAAATACCCAAATGTGTCATTGGAAATCAGAAGAAAGGTGATCCTTGTCTTAAAGAGTTAGAGAATTTGGTGAAATAAAGATCTGATCTTGGATAGAAGGCAGAACATGAAAGTGAAGAACTTGTATATCTAACTGATGAGATTTCCAAGCTAAGTGTGAAAGGTACAGCCTGGTTTCTCCTTACAGCTTATGGTAAAATGAAGTACAAGAGAAATAAGCTGAGAAATGAACTTTTTATCACAAAGAAAACAGAAACTAATGATTTCAAAAATTCTGGGCCTGCATAGATAGTGTGTTCTGAGACTAGGGTCAGAAGTGGCTATATCATGGACTTCTCTGAGCTTCATGAAAGTAAGTCCCTGGAGAAAAGGGCTCTATGTGAGGGTTTAACTAAACCTGGAACTAGGCAGCCATTTCAGTGGAAGTCAAGATTGGAAATGCAATTATATAGGAAGGATCTGTGAAATGTTTTATTGTGGGATGATTTGGTCTGTTGTGAACTGCATGCAAACCCAACAAGATTTTTTGTGAAATTTGTGTGAGTAGAACCACTGCCAGCATGGACTAAAAGAAACAGAGAAGGGATGAACTGAAAGAATGACTTCAAGGCACAACCATGGAAGCTAAGGTCTGGACAGAAAGAGATAGGGTAACACCATATGAGTTGAGAGTTTTGCACCTGTGTTTGAAGCAGACAGACCATCTGACCCTAAACCTGGAGGAGTGGGTTTTGTTCAGGAAGAATGTTGCTACCCCAATGCAAGGTGGGACCTTTACCTCAGTGTTCAGGAAAACATGGCTACTTCTCAAGCACTTGGAAAGGGCAGAGCTGCTGTTCTATAAGGCCCCCAAAATAAACCATCAATTAATAGATGCTTCTAAAAACTTGGAATCTAATGGAGTTCATACTGCTGGGTTTCCAAAAGTGTTTGGGACATGTGATCCCTGCTTTCCTTCCAATTTCCCCTTGTGGGATGAGAAAATCTATCCTATACCTAATCCACCAAGAAGCAAATAACTTGTTTTATAGGTTTCACAGGTCCAAAGACAGAAAGGAATTGTGACCTAAGACAGGTCACATTCATAAACAATTTTGATGAGGCTTTGTGATTAGCATTGTTACTGAAATGATTAAAGACATTAAGGATGATTTTCTGTTTCTGTTTTTGTTTTGTTTGCTTTTGTTTTTGTTTTTGCTGTGGCAAGAGCATCTCTTTTTTGGGCTCCAGAGAACAGACTGGTGGATTGAAACTAGATTACCCAGAATAACATATGTTCTTAAACTTAATCCATTCTCATTGGCTGTGAATGCATTATAAATTGGATCTTTTGATGAGTTTACTTCAGTGAAGGAGTAGCCTGATTGAATCAAGATACATAATAATCTCATTACTGAAGGAGTTATGGGGAAGGCCACAGATAGAGTAAGCCAGAGGGAGCATCCAGAAGCTGAAAATCAATGGAAACAAAAAGGGAGAAACAAAAAAAGGCTGCAACATGCATTTCCTTATGACAGAAAGGCCAAGCCCCTGTCTTCTGGCAGAAAGCATTGCCTTGCTGATGTCTTGATTTTGGACTTTTACTAGTCTCAAAACTGTGAGCCAATAATTTTACATTGTTCAGGCCAACCCATTGCATGATATTTGCTTTATTGGCCAAGAAACTACCAGAGCATAAGAAAATAGAATTAGCAAGGATTGGCCTTCAACAGAGTTTCAAAAGTAAACACACTTCTACCTTTTGCAAAGGATCCATCAAAAATGAAATAAAGCAAAACCAAATTAATGAAATTCAAAAAGAAATATAAAGTTAAAGGAATCCCTCCGAGAAACTTGTTCTCAGACACTGACACTCCAGCAAGTCTATGCAACATTCATTGGTTTTACAGCTTTTGGATTTGGGAATAGAAAATAAGGTTTCATTAAACTTTATTTTGACCCAGGAAACCATTAAATTGTGAGATCCACAATGTCCTCAAATTTAAAATGAGAATAGTGATACACAAAATATAAGATGAATTGGAGATAAAAAAAACTAATGTCAAGTGTTCAGTTGTTTGGGTGTAAGAAATGAAAACTTGCAAGGTGTTTAAACACACACACTGAGGACACTTACACAGCTGTCTAACCTACTGTACTGATCTTATCTGGCTAAATAACTTTAAATCATAAAAGCCTGAGTTACAGACATGGATATTCTTCAGAAATTGAAAAATTAGCTTAGGGTGGAACTCAAGAGGCATCTATCCACATTAACTCTTAGACAAAATAGCAAAGTTTATCTGAGTGTGGGGAGATAAAGGATTTAAAAATAAATAGCATTGGACTAGAAGAATGAAGAAAATTATATTGTGTGCATATGGAACAAAAAGAATATGAATATATTCATCATGAAAAGAAGCAAAAATATACTATAGTACTACCCTGACATGTAAATAAAAAAACAGTCTATCATTTATCAGCATAGAATTGTTCATAATATTCCTTTATTAAATATCGATGGTCCATTGAGCATTTCTGATATTTTTAATATTTGTATTCTCTATTATTTCTGAGTTAAGCTGACTAAAGTTTTATCAATTTTATTGTTACTTTCAAAGAATTAGTTTTTAAGAATTCTCTATTGCTATCCTGTTTTCAATTTCATTGATTTTTACACTAACATTTAGTTTCTTCGACTGTCATTGCACTCAATTTTCTATTCATTTTTGTTTCCTAAGGTGGAAGCATAGACTCCTGATTTTGGATCTTCTTTTTTCATATATCTACTCATGCTATGAATTTCCCTCTATATATTGTTTTGCTGCATCTACAAATTGTTTATTTATATTTTGTTTCTTTCATGTTTCTATCACTTCCGCTATGATTGTATTTTCCCTTTAACTTTCTTGAACTGGCTATATTTCAAACATTGTCAATCTTCCCTATCAAATTAATTTAATGTCCCCTCAGAAATATTTTCAACATATTCTACAGGATGTGGTAGTTTTCTCTCATTTTTCTTCAAGTAACAGTTAGGAATTATTATTTTTATTCACCTTTAGTGTATAAGTAATGGGTAAGTAGACCTTTAAAACCCCACTTTTGTGGTCATTATTCTTTCCTGTTCTATCTTGCTTGAATTCAAGTGATAACTTGAATGATGAAAAAATGAAAAAAGGTTGAGTTTAGGATTAATAATTTTTCATTTTCTTAAATATTTCTTATGAGTTTAAATGAACATGTGTTCCAGCTTGAGAATTTATACAATTTATATTCTCTATATTTTTGTCTATTCATGTTTTTTCTGAGATTACCATGCCTAATGTCCTAATATAAACATGCATTTTACTTTCACTTTTTAATTATTTATGTTTTTCCTATATGTATAGAATATAAATAATATAGGTATATATATAGATATATATGTGACAGACATATATAATATAGGTATAATGATATAGATATATAAATTTAGACAGAGATAAGGATTTATATGTAGACATAAATATAGATATAAATGTACTATTAATTAAAATTTTGTTTAGAGATAGTGTATCCATCATAATAGTTAAGAAATAAAAGAGTTCCAGTAGAATTGATTCTCTCATGTTAGCCATTTATAACTACATACACCACAACTACACCACCTTCCAAAACCTAATGCATGCTGGCCACTAATCTAGTTTCTTTTTCTAAATTTTCTTTTCATTTCAAAAATGTTACAAAAATGGAATGAAGCCATATGTATCTTTTGGAACTGACTTTTTTTCATTAAATATGATTCTGTGGATATTCATCCAAGATGATGAATATATCAATAATTTGTTCATTTTTATTGCTGAATAGTATTCTAGGATATGCAGGTGCTCCAAATTGTGTAAACATCACCCAATGAAGTACATGAAGGCAGTTTCTAGATTTTGATTTTATGAATAAAATTTCTAGAAACATTTAGGCATTTTTGTTAACCTAAGTTTTATTTCTTCCTTCATATCTGTATGTCTTATATTTTATTTTATTTTCTCATTGCAGTGGTTTTAACATTCTATACTATTTTGAATAAAAATGGTGGCAACATATATGTTTACATTGTTCTTGATCAATGGAGAAAGCCATCAATCTTTCACCATTAAGTATCATGTTAGCAGTAGCATATTTTTGAAGATGCACATTATAAAGTTGAAAATATCCCTCTATACCAAGTTTACTGAAAATTTTTATTATGAACTGGTGTTGATTTTAGTCAAAGTTGTTTTCTTTGTCAATTGAGACAAATCATATTAATGTTCTTTTTGTTTTGCTCATATGATAAATTACAACATTTTATTCTTGGATGTTGTACTAACCGTACATAAAGGGAAAAAGCCTCACTTGATCATAGTGTATAAGTAAATCTTCTAACACATTGTTGGATTAAATTTACCAATATGTTGTTGAGGATTTCTGCATTTAAATTCATGAGGCATATTGGTTTATAGCTATTTTGCTTGCATGTTTGATTGTTTGGTGTGTGTGTGTATGTATGGGTGATTGTGTGTATGTGTATGTTTGATGTTTGTCTACATTTGGTTTTAGTATAATAGTACTAACATAAAATAGGTTGGTAAGTGTTCTTTCCTCGAATTTCTGGAGCAGATTGTATAAAATTTCTCGGAATTAGTCTGTAAAGATTTTGCAGATTTCTGTGGAAAATCTGGGCTGAGAGATTTATTTTTAGGGACTTTTAAGATCATGACTCCAATTTCTTTAGTGGCAAAACTATTCAAATTGTGTACTTCAGCTTGATTAAGGTTTGATATTTTTTTATTTTCAAGAAAGTGGGATTTTTTACCTTGTCAATTTCAGGAGACTAAGTTGTTTCCAGTACTACCCTATTATACTTTAATTTTTAAATTATTGTTTTATTTTACAAGCAAATACTCTCACTTTACCCCTCGTTCTTCACTTAGTATATCTTGTTTTGACTTCCAAGAGATTTATGATTTTGTTGAATTTTATGAACTAACAGCTTTTACGTCATTGATTTTTCCAATGGATTTGCTGTTTTCAATTTCATTAATGAATGATTTTTACATTTTCCATCTCTGCTTGCTTGATGTATATTTTGCTCTTCTTTTTTTCTAGTTTTTGACATGGAAATGTAACTTGTTTATTTGAGAATTTTTCCTGTTTACTAATGTAACCATTTGTGGAGATAGTTGATATAAGATGTGTCATTGGCAAGTATCAGTATGAAAAGAAGCAAGAAGGTAAAGGAGGAGGTAGACAAAGGGGGAAGATTGCTACTGAGCATGTTGGTGACATTTTTCAGCACAAAGTAGTGCTATAAATATCACTTTTAACACTGCTTTAGGTGTGTCGAAA
>JAQZBX010100420.1:0-11374 GCA_029593785.1 Cabassous unicinctus | reverse complement strand
GAAAATTAAATCAAGTCCCACAAAGTTTTACTTATAAAATCATATTTACACTGTTTCAGTAAAATATCTTTTCAAAATCTGCTTTGATAATTCTATTGATTTTTTTCTTATTTTCTGCAGTAGCAAGTTAATAATTTCCCATAGTTAAAACCCAAACCATTCCTGGTATCTTTTTGAGCAGCTTTAGCCAACTAGAACAATATTCTTTTGAATTATATTCGTGAATAGCATTGATTTTAGATATTTCTAGGTTTTTGTCCTCCTTATTACCTCAGAAGTTTATTCAAAAATATTTACTTCACAATTTTAATATGTGGAAAACAACATAATGATGAGGATAACTATTCCTTATCAATTGAAATGCAATAATATATTAAGTGGATTTACATAGAGCATAGCTGACTCCTAATATCCGTCAAATAATTATCTTAGGTTACTCATGGTATAAATCTCATTTGATATCTTGTCATTTTTTACTGACTTTCATATGACAAGTAAATTTCACACTGTATCCAAATAGACTGGGCAGATTTCTCAGCTTTGAAGAGTTAGAGGAATGTGATGCCCAGGCTTCTACTAAATCCATAGTATTTTTATATTCATGGATACACAGCATTCAAAGGAAGAAAATTGCAGTAAAATATATACAAAAGTTTATTTATTAAGATTCTTTGAACAATTCAGGAACATAATTTGGTATAATTTACATACATCTAATATTGATTTTTTTGTTTCAAAGTCACTTTACATACAAAAAAATTATTGAAGACATCAGAGAATTTATTTATATGAGTTATATGTTTTGAAAACTACCATATTGTAAATTAGAACTGATATATGTGTAAATTCATATTTATTAAAAATAATAAAGCCAGCAAATATTGATGTAATAACATATTTTTGTAAAATGTTATTTCTAAATAAAAAATAAAAATATTGACAAGAGAGATATTGTGTTACATATTTGCAAATCTCTTTAATACTTGCTTATTGGGAGATATATGAATATTAATATATGTTTCTTCAGTCTGTAGCAATATGCTATTTTGGTTGAAGAATATAAAATTTGGACTTATGCAAATATATAATTAGAATATATACATTATATACATTATACATTGAGCATAATTTGTTCTTAATGTTTAGGAAATATTGGAAACTTTTAATTGGAAAAACTACACTGGGTAGATCATGTTTCCATTGTTATTTTAAGGACTATTTTTATTTCCATAGATAGATTTCCATGAAAGTTCATAATAAAATGCTTTAGCCTGTATATTGCATATTTTTCTTTCTTCACTCTAACTCAAGAAATATTTTGTTAATAGTGCATGCTAGTTCAATTTCTAGGTCATTTTTGTATTTTTTTTAAATCTTTTTAGGACAGATAAATATCACACATACCTTTTCATGTGTTCTTTTTAAAACTAGTCACTTTTATAAACATATGAATCAGAAATATTCAGTCTCTTATATAAGTTTACAATATGTGGCACAATTAATTACCAATGATGTGGAGGCTTATCTGGCAATTTCAGAGAATTTTTCACTAGTCATTTTAAGAAATCACATGAATTACAACCAGAAATGCATCATATATGAGGTACAAGTTTATAGTATTGAAAATTTGACCAAGGTCTTGGATATATAATACATTTTGAAATTTATTTATGATTATAAAAATAATTTCATTTACAATATACTTATGAAATCATGGACCCCCAAATAACATATTTCTAAGTTCTTGTTTAATAATTATGGCATGAAGGAAAATCATAAACTGTCTAAAATCACCAATAAAGTAAAGAGAAACAACAAATGACCAATATCTACTAAATTACAGAAAAAATGGGATGCAGTTTAAAATTAATTTTAAAAGAAAAGTAAATAAAGTAAAGAAGTTGTGTACAGAGCAGCTAAGATACTCCAAGGAAATCAAGGAATGCAATGGCTCAAAAATAGAAATTCCTTGATGGTTGTCAAAACAGTCAAGAAAAGTCAAAAGGAACATTTATTTTATAATTAGAAATAAAAATACAAATATCTGGATGAAGAACCCTTTGGTAATGGACATATTTTGCTTTAATAGAGCCCAGAATAGTCAACAATGGTTTCAAGAGGCCCAACAGATCTTTACCTCCTTTCATCATCACCCTATGTTCTCAATCTCTGTATGTGTATTTTTCAGCTAAAAGCAAAACTGAGAAGAATTGTTCAGTTTGATTAAGAGTATAAACAGTTCCTGAAATAACTAAGATAATTCAGCGTATATCAAAATAGATAGAAAACCTGGATATTTGCCATATTGGCATGAGTTAAAGGGAAAATAATTGTCATGTACTAATGCCATAATCTTTTGTTTTAATAGAAACATAGAACTCAAGATAGGATCATAGCAGGCAAAATACATACAAAAGAATAATAGCTGACGTTTTCTGAAATTTGCAAAGCATATATTAATAGAATATACAAAATTAATCATTTCTCATTTTCTTTTGTTTTATTGATTATATTTCATAAAATGAATGGAGGCAATAAATAAATTAGATTTTTGATGTTTGTATATTGAGATCTAACATGTAGGAATTAAAAATGGAATATGCATAATTATTTATTAACTCTAGTGAATCTTTTTATATTAATACAATAACACATTTTATGAAAAATTATTTTACTTCCTTAAACCAAAATTAAATCAGTGAGAAGAGACAAGTTATTTGGCACAACTGTTTTTTTAACCTCGATTCTCAGGAGCCAACTGAAATCTCATATATGCTTCTTTGTTCATCATGTTGGAATGTTATTTGGTTGAAGAATATGAAGATAATATGGTGTCACATGGACATATTGCTAGAAAAGAGAAGGAGTAACTAATTAGAATTATAGATAATCATTATATACTCCATTAATGCTTAAATCCTACATCAAAATTTAACAAGTGGTAGTGCTTAAGGAATAGTTGCAGTTTGCAGTCTGAATCCATACTAATCAACTTTTCATATTCTGGTAAATTTATATTCATTATTCTATTTAGACACTTTGAATGTTTTTTCACCCAGGTATGGTTTTGTAACATCATGCATTGGTCACATGGAAAATATTGGTTCAAAAAATGTTGATCTTCCAAATATGACATATTTTGTTGTACAATATTAAAATAACTCACATTTATTAATATTACCAATTCTATCAGTAAACTCATTAAGTTTTGGGAAGCTATCTAGCTTAGCTTGAGTGTACAAGTTTTCTTAAATTCTAATTTTCACTTGAAATTCAAGTTTTGTCAATATCAACTGATTTTATTGTTTACATTTCACCAAGTTTAGTCACTCTATCAGTAAAACCCTATTTTATTCTTGCTATTGCTATTTTTTGCATTTTCTTTTATTCCTAGTAAATCTAAATAGAAATATATCAAGTTAATTTTCTTGTCAATTAAACCATTCCCCTTTAGTCACAATTTAATTTTGTTACACCATTTTATCATTAATTTCTACTCTTTATTATTTTATTCTTTCTACTAACTGAAGGATTTTTTTGTTCTTCCTGTTCTAGTTTATAGAATTGGAAATGTAAGTAATTGTCTTTAGATACTGTTTATCATTTGGTATCTACATGATACTGCCACATCGTCATTAATTTGGAAAAAAAATATATCTGGATTCATGAATTGTTGATAAAGATGTGAAGCAAAGGATATGTGGAAATATTACTTGTGAGTGCATATAAGTTGACATAGTTGCTTTGGAAAACCACTTGATAATGAATTAGCAAGCAAAGACTAGTTTATAATGCAGTAACACAAATCCTGGTCAGTGCTGAGATTCATAGACATTTCTGACTAAGAATACATGTTCATTTTGTGTTGAATATGATTTTGATCCTCATTCCATGCTTACCATCTATGCCCAGGTTTTTGGATCAGGCTGTGTATGGACTGTTATGGGTTCTCGTGGCAGAATGAAAAGATGTTGTAAAGAAGTTCTCATACATTGGCTCCTCATACATTCATTACTTTTTATTATATTTTTCTGCTCAAAGGAAATAAATATTTAATAAATATTTAATAAATATATAGCACCCTGCTATGAAGTATTTCTCATAAAGCATTGTCAGCTATTTTGAAAAAATAATATCTAATTTCAGAAACTTCATATCATACATTCAAACATTTCCATGTGCTTTCAGGGAAGCATATAAAGTCAAGGACAAAATTTTTTTTTCAATTTTATTGATCATATTCCCAAATATAATTTACATTAAATTCATTTGAATATGACTGGTATGAATTCAGAAATGAACAAAAAATCCAGTGTAACAAAATAAATGTTCACAGCTACAACAATGTTCATTAATACTAATTTAGGAACACAATATATGACAAAGCTAGTGTGTGGTAGTATAGCTTCAATAATTTATACTTTTCAGTTAATGGTGCTTGAACATTTGGATATTCATAGGTGAAAAAATAAATTTCACTACTACCATGAACCTTACACAAATGATACAGTATAAAGACTAAATATGAAAGTCAAAATCGTAATGGCTTTAGGGACATTGGATAATATGTTCATAATACCTCTCCAGGGAACTGTTTTTCATAAAAGAAGTAAAACAGAAAGTAAAGAGAATATATTGGTTATAAAAGAATTGAGAATTTCTTTTCTCCATAGTATATAGAAAAACTCAAAATTCTATGGAACAAACTGGGGAAATGTAACTATTACAAAAATGGTAGAGAGGATGTTCACAGAAGTACATAAAAAAATGTGGTTACCTTTAAGTAAAGGGAAATATTCTGGCTGTTAAATATTCCATTTAATCCTTTGCAAATTGTCTCACTCCATCTAGTCTCATTTCCAATAGTTATACTTTAATTTCTCCCTGTGGGAGAAAAAGTATATTGCCTTATGCTTCTGGAACAAGGTTGTGCCCCCATAACTGCTCAATATTTGAGGTTCAGCTACTCACGTGCGTATACTACTACTCAAGCCTTTGTGTTACAAACCATAGTTATCCTATATATATATATCCTAGTGACTATAGGGAAAGAGCTGAGCTTCTGAACTGTGTTTTCCCAAACCTCTTGCTCCCTTGGGAATTTTGTGCTTCCTGCTCTGACAAATTCAAACTCCCAATTCTCTTGTTTGTAAAAGGATGTGTGGGGGTGGTGTTTCAACTATTGGCCACAAAGAACAACAAAACTTATTATAAATGTTTTGAATGAAATGTATTAACATGAGGAAACATATTTATGTGCTAATATGACAAATGAACAATTAATATAAGGAAGAGGTGCCAATAAGGGACTTTAGGACAAGTGTACATTTACTCAAAATAGCAGGAGTAGGACCTGAATTCCTGTATGGATCATATGACTAAAATCCAGCCATGTTCCATCCAACTGTTTATTCAAGAATAAATAAGCAAGAAAGAGTAAAAAAGATTAAATAAGCATATTTAATAAGCATGTTCATGTCATATTTCTCCATAATATCTTCAGTGGACTGACTTTTAATCCAAGAAAAGGACACATCCTTTATCCAAGACACCCTCAAAATTATAGTCAAGAAATTAGAAAGCTATGATATTCAGTGGCAAAGATAATGAGATGTTACTCATGATTTGACATTTATACATTTTAGCACCATCTGAAAACTGGTGTCTAGTAGTGAAGAGAGGTAACCTTAGGTAATGATATATGTGGAAGGAGAAAATGTATTGATTCTTTTGACATCTTAAAATTCACAAATATGGAGCTTATGGCAAAGGGAATGAACATGTAATACTGAGACTTGACACATGAATTTAGATTTTCCTTAGCCTCATCATATTAACACCAGAAGTATTCACCTTCAATCAGCTGCCATAAGCATCCTTTTAATGCCTCACTGACCTTGAACCTGAGATGCTTGAGTCCATGAATAATGAGCTTTGAGTAAATTTTTTTTCTATGTATACACAGAAAATTTAAGAATTATGAAAGCACCTGTTTGGATTATAATAGCTAAACAAAGAATATTTCCTTAGTCATAGACAAGACCTGAATTTTGTTCAGGTGATAGACCTTAATAATAAAATATATTTTAACTTATATAAATAAATCTGAAGATGCTTCTCTATTGAAATAGAAACAGAGTATATTCTCAGGAGAAACCATGTGCAGTTTTGAGAATAAAACTTAAGAGGAACAAGTCCTGCTACATGACATTGATGAGACCAAAGCATATTGCGGCCAGCTCCATTCCTACATATCACTAATAAACATATGATCACCAGATATTTAACGCTGAGCAAAGGAGACCCTAAGGGGCTTTCAGTTGGCTCTCTTACATCTTAAGCAAACATCTTCAAAATTACTAATCATTGGAAGAAAACATTTTTTAAACGATTCCAAATGCACTGAGACATGTAAGGGAACAGCGGGACACGTAAAATCTGTAGTTCATATTCTCATAAAGATAAAGGATGGTTTTGCAATTTTATTTAACATCAGAAAATAAGTCACAGATTTAAGAATGCTAGAGTGTTGAGAGGAATTATATATATGTGTGGTGGTTTGAGTGTTTTGTGGACCCCAGAAAATCATGTCCTTAGAGCTAATCCATCCTTGTGCATGTAAACCTATTATAGATGGGACCTTTTGATTAAATTACTTCAGTGAATAACCTATGAATGACTCATGCAACTCACAGGAGCAAGCCTGCAATCCAGTCTTGAGTGTATCCATTTATTTTTCAATAAATTCTCCTACTGCTAAAAATCAACAACAACGAAATCTGATGATTAGATTTCATGACTGAGATTGGGTCTTAATTCTATTACTGGAATTCTTTTTAAGTGGGAAGGAACAGGCCATAGAAACTGAGAGAAATGCCCAGAAGTTGAGAGAGAAGGGCCTGGGTACCAGAAGCTAAAAGTGATGAGATCTGGAGGAGAGTGAGAGATGAGCAGCTGCCTCTATTCTGTCCTGCCATGTGCCTGATCACCCAAAGGTACAGCTCAGGGAGAAAGCATCTCCTGATGAAGACTTAATTTGAACATCTGTCTCAGCTTTGAAACTATAAGCTTTTAAAGTAATAAAACCCCATTGTAAAAGCCAACCTATTTCCAGTATATAAACTTGGCAGCCTTTAGAAAACTAAAACATTATGTATATACACAATTTTAAGCATGATAAAAGTCATTTTCGATAGTTAAAGAGATCTGAAGATCATTTCTAATAGTGTAGTACTAAAATACAAAAATGTAGAAAATGTAAGCAATAAACTGTCATCCTCATATTGAGATAAAAAATGAACTTAGCAGTTTAAGTTTTACAAGGGAAAAAACTAGAAAAATATTCAGGTTAAAAAGTGTAAGTTTCTTCATACATATCACCTATTGAATGAAGGATATATTAATGAAGATATAAATTTAGAAATACCAGTATTAAGCTGCAGAAATAAAAAAATATAATATCCAATTCTAGGGAGAAAATTAAAAGGAGGAAGAAATAGAACATTATTTTTTGAGTAGCTGAATGTAGGCTTAAATTAAATACATATTAGTTCCTTAATGCTGTAACTTTTCTAGATAAGGTTTCTAAAGTAAAAAGGCAACCTTCATTGGATTCAATTCTGAGTTATGATGTGGCTAATTAATGTAACTCTCAGAATGCTGGCTCAGCCTGTGAGAACAAAATAATAAAACTCTTTTCATATTGAGAGGATAAAGTATTACAAACATTTTTGTGGGAAAAGTGTGTCATATAATATAAAAATATATCTGTCATTCTGCATGCAAAGTCCAAACTCCATTTGTTGCTACATTTCATTCTATGGGTCAGAAGAAAGGACATCCTAAGAGATGTCACCCCACTCCATTATGGTGTCTGGTCACCAACAGAAGTAATATTGTCACAGCTGTGGATGGGGCAAAGTTTCACTCACATAGAGAAGAGACTGAGAAAGGTCAGCTTTAGAAGAGGACATCTGTTCCTCATAGCCAGTTAGTCTCAATCCATGGCCAATGCCAGGAGAAGTTTTATGTGCATCAACCCCCCACCCCCATGTTTGTGTGTCCTAGTGGAGGAAACAGGCCTCTCTCCTTCAGAGACAGATATATAACCAGGGTGTGAGAAAGATGTCATAAATGATGCCCACCAGAAGAGACAGTTTCCAGTGAGAATCTACACATTATAGCTCTGATAGCTTTTTCTGGTTTGTTTCCATTAAATATTTCAGAGTTTTCATGGGGTTAAAAAGGGAAAATATTAATATATATGTATATATGTGCATGAGTTACTAGAATAATTATTTTAAAAATCTCAAAAAAAAACATAGGATTGTATAACACAAACTGGGAATCCAATGTAAACCATGGACTACAATGAAAACTACAAGTATTGGAATACTCTTTCATCAATTGTAACAAATGTACCACACAAATGCAAGGTGTTACAAATGAGGGAGGATATTTAGGAACTCTATCTTCTGCTTGATTTTTCTGTAAATATACGCATTATCTAAATAAAAAATCTATATATATATCAGGTTCAATATTATAAAAGGGGGATTTAATCACACACTTAAATTGTTGGAACAACTCTAACACAAGGAACACAGTGCAGATGACATTGACCTCCAGAACATAAGAGTGTTGGGCATTCTGATGGAAAAAATTTAGGTGCATGTTCTAGGAAAAATATATCACTGTATTAGTCAGCCAAAGAGGTGCTGATGCAAAATACCAGAAGTCTGCTGGCTTTTATAAAGGGTATTTATTTGGGGTAGAAGCCCACAGTTACCAGGCTATAAAGCATAAGTTACTTCCCTGACCAAATTCTGATGTGACGAGTTGGAGCAAGATGTCTGCCGATGTCTGCAAGGGTTCAGAATTCCTGGGTTCCTCTCTTCCTGGGGCTCATTTCTCTCCAGGCTCAGCTGCTGTCCTCTCTCCACAAGTCCAGCTGTAGACTATCAGGCAAATTGCTCGTCTCTCTTCCCAGGGCCTCTGCTGTGTCTAATTGAGCCTTCTTTCCTTCCTCACATATTTGCTTCTCTATGTGTTTGCTTCCCACCTCCAGGATCAAAACTTCAACCTCTTTCTGTGTGGTGTAGTTTCTCTGTGAGTTCACAACCACTAAGGGGGCAGGGACTCAACATCCTACTGACATCCCAATCAAAGCCCCAATCATTATTTAAACAAGTATAAGTGAAACATCTGAATCCAATAAAATCTAATATACCCAGAGGAACAAATCAGGTTTTTTTCAGAATACATAAACAATTTCAAACTCCTACAACCACTTTTACATAAATAAGTCTAGACAAGATGTGAGTAACATACAGAACATAGAATGTACATTTGATGTCTTTTACAATTTGGAAAAAGATGGCCTTTACAATATTTCAGCTAATTTGGGCTAGGCAGTGGTTGGGGTAGCTTTTGGCCACCTTTCCTCCAATTGGGTCAGATCACCTTCCTGGGGGAGATCCTATAAGTTACCTTCCACAAATGTTACATAATTTTTTTTAACATTGCACTTAAATAACATCTACGAGAGGTTTCTTCCATGGGAAAGAGAGGTAGGGATTTCTACATGGACCAGGGTCCATAAGAATTTCCTGCCTGCCTCTAACACATAAAAACCTAGCATCAGAAA
This sequence comes from Cabassous unicinctus, assembly GCA_029593785.1. NCBI lineage: Eukaryota > Metazoa > Chordata > Mammalia > Cingulata > Chlamyphoridae > Cabassous > Cabassous unicinctus. Next base: position 1,728 of record JAQZBX010100420.1, on the reverse strand, counting down.
CTGAACACTCTTTTCCTTGGGCACCTGAAACACACAAACTTCAGCAGGCCCATGAGTCCTTATCTATTAAGGGTACAGCCCTTCTCGTGTGTCTCTTGTAGTTGGTACCCAGGTGGTAAAGCACCTCTTGGTTGGGATATTGAACTAAGCAGTCAGTGTTACATTGTCTTACTGTACTTTATGCCTTCCAAAGCATGGGGTATGTTGTCAGAGCAGATGCCATCCTCCCTTGCCCAACAGATACACTTAAGGCTGCAACCTGCCAGAACAATCAGGCACAAACTACAGCTGTACCAAGACAAACCTGAAATTTCCAGCTTTAATGCCTCATCCTGAAATCCATTTGCTATACAAGTTTCTACTCAGTAGTTGTAAAATTCTCTCCTAATTTTTATTCATGAAGGAGAAACAATGAGAACTTTGGATAGAAAAACATAAAAATTTTACACTATTACGTCAACCTGCAAATTATGTCAAATCAATGTATTAATGTTTCAGATCTTGTATTAGGAAATGTGTTGTGGGATATAGAAAAACATCTCACCTGCTCCCTCCCCCATTAACTCTTCCGGCACCCTATCAACCCTAACACCCGCTCCCTCCCCCTCTGCCCCCTCCCAACCCCCCTTTAACATGGCTGCTAAGGCTAAGATAAAGAGCAGCCTAAGTTAAGAAAAGCCCGCGTCTCTCAACTGCCAGCAGCAAGAACCCACCAATCCCCAACCACCATTCATCCTTAAACCCGCCAATCCTTATCCTCCTCCCTGTTAGCACCACAATCTTCCCGCCACCCCTGCGGCCGCCAATCAACAACCGCCACTTCCCCCTATACCCTATAAAAGGTGTTGCACTTCCTGAATAAACAGACCTGCGCCACTCGCCTCGTCTCCGCGGTCGTCTTTCTCTGCATTGCGTCCGTCCTCCACACCCGTCACCCCCCACTGGGGGTCCCTCAGAGGCCCCCAAACTCCCCTCATCTGGCGCCCAACGTGGGGCAGCGATCGTCTGCAGCAGCCGCAGCGGTTCTTCGGGACGGGTAAGGACTCCGCCTTCCTCCATAGCTTGGCGGACATCCCCTCTTTTCTCTTTCCCTTCTTATAAATATAATTTTCTGAGGTATAAATTTTAAGTTTTATTGCTAATAAAGTGTCTGAATTTGTGTTGGATTTTTCTGAGGTATAAGATTTAAGTTCATTGCAAATAAAGTGCTAGAATTATTATTAGATTGGGCACCTCGCTCCTATGGGTTTTAGCGCTCTTGCCCCCTGGTGTCCCCTCTTTTTCCTTCTTCCAATTGTTCTTCTCTTCTCTCTTAGCCTTCTCTATCGACTCTGCCCCCAGCTCTCCACCTCCATTATCCCGCCAGCCGTTCTTTGCCTCCTTCTACTCTTTCTCACTATTTTTCTTATTTTCCTCGTGTCCCTAAACAATGGGGGCCTCCTTCTCTTCTTGTCAAGCTCCTCAAGTTAGAGCCCTCGCCAGTCTTCTCGCTTGCCACCAATGCAAGGTCTCCGCTAAACAACTTCAGACTTACTGGGACCTGCTCCTTCCCTTCAACCCCTGGCTCCCCACCGCTAACCTCTGGGACCCAGATACTTACAGACTGCTCATAGATCACGTCTCCACTGCTATAGAGCATGAGAACAAACGCTTTCCTCCTGGTCTAATTCCCACACTCATTACCATCCGCTCCTGTCTCCTCGGCGCTAAGCCTCTCGATGTTTCTCT
>JAQZBX010100419.1:0-11369 GCA_029593785.1 Cabassous unicinctus | reverse complement strand
ATTTTTATCCTGACAATTCTTCAGCAGTTCTAATTGCATCAATTAATTTGGCAATTGTATCAGCACCTGTGAAAATTGTGACTAGAGCTGTTCTCTCATGACTTAATTTCTTAATTTGGCCTGTTGCTTCTGCTTCTAATAGATTATTGGAAGGACTGTCATAAATCATATTCAATAGTCCCAGGTTCATCAAGATAATAGTGGCATCCCCAGCAGAAAAGCAAGTCTCTGTTTTTACTGCTATTAAATTTCATAAAGGCTACCTTAATTTCCAGGCCCTAGATATTCTATCAAACAATCACCTTTCTATTTATAGTTGCTTTTTTCCCCAAACTTCCAAGTATTTGATTCAGTCTAGTATCATTAAATGTTCACTAATTGTATTAATTCAATTCCTTTTAGTGACAAACTATTTTCCTCTTTAGACCATCTATTTAATAACCACTGTTTTCTGTTATTTCTCCATTTTTTTTTTTTTTTTTTGAGAATTCTTGCTTTAATTTTATGATCTTTTGTCTGGTAAATGCCCTTTCCTTTACTACTGCAATAGGATCATGGTCAGTATTATTTGTAGTAGTTTTTTTGATAGTCATGGGTCTCACCACTCATTCATCCGGGTAATATTGGTCATCCAAATAGTCACCATTGCCTGGCAAGAGATCTGTATCATTGTTTAGAGCAAATAGGTCAAGATTTGCAGGTAATCTTTTAGACACAATCATTCTGGCCAGCATTTCCCCCTTATTTCCATCTTTGTCTATGTTGCCTGTTTCTCCCAGTACTAAAGAAGGTATTTCATCCTTTTTTACTTTTATGATTATAAGATATAACTCTTCTGGTTGGATGGTCAGGCCAATGTCTAGAGAGTATCAAATCCTAAACTTTTGTCCTTTGAGGTCCTTGATTAGCCTCCAAGGATTCTCATTGTTTGTTTGTTTTTTTAACCCATATTGTTCACTTTTCAGTTGTTTAAAAGATTTTTCCACATCTTGAGTATTCTCCAAACTTTTTCTCAGGTTTTCTCAAATGTAATTGGCAATTGAAATAAAAATATTAAAATTCCAAGTTAAGAGGTGAGAAAATATCTAGGTAAGAACTCTATATCCTATTGCTTGATCCATGTATTATAATTTTGCATATGCCTTTCACAAGATTCCTCTTTATGCTGGTGGACACAGTAAAGGCATCTGTTTGACTCGTGACAAGCTGTCTCTTCCACATGACTTTTCTTTAGAATGGTGTGCACACTTGTAGCATCTGTGCAAGACCTATGACCAGTTCTCTCTGTTGGTCCTGGGACCACTTCTCACTCCTTGTTAAGGGTTTGTTGTTGTTGTTGTTGTTGTTTAGAGTTCAGATAAAAATATTGCAGTTGTTGTGCCATAACAAGCTATTCTCACTGGTATTGAAACCCAGCTCCCTGTGCCATTTTTCATATAAATGTAATTTCCATAGCAAACCTAAAGCAGATCAAATCAAAAGTAAATTCAGCATTTGAAAGCAGATTTGACATCATAATTTGAATGCTCAATGCAATTTATTCTCTTTTTTAATAGTGAGCTCCCACCACAATCAACACATAGTAACTAGGTCAAGGGCACACAACATATTTAAGGGTGGAAGAAAGCAGAGTTTCCAAAGTCCATTGGCTCCAGGTCTGAAAGAAGGCAAGCAGGTACCTTTAGCAAAAAGTCTTCAGAGCTGGGTCCGAAGTGGCATCAGCGACAGGTCTGCAGCTGTCAGCAGGAGATGCTAATCGTGGTGAGGCAGCAAGGCAATAGAAAACCGTGCCACCTAGCCCAGGCATTGAAGTAATATCAGACAACCTGGGTTCAGCCTGATTTTACCTGATGCTCACAAAAGTGGCATATGCCCTGGGTGCTTATACCTCAGAGGTCTGTCTTGGCTGGTGTGGCTGTTTGGCATTGTTTATGAATTCCAAAAACAGATATTGGATTACGTTTGTAAACTGGGTATGATAAATTATGATTAGGGCTTTGATTGAGCCACATCAGTAGGATGTTGAGGACCAGTGCCCTTGGTGGGTGGGGATTCACAGAGAAAACTACAGGGCAGAGAAGAGAGTTGAAGTTTTTGATCCTGGAGCCCAGGAAGTAAACATGCAGGAGAAGCAGATACATTAGGAAAGAGAGAAGGTTCTATTAGACATGGCAGAGGCCCTGGGAAGAGAGACCGGCTGTTTGCCTGGGGGTTTACAGCTGACCTTGTGGAAAGAGGAGAGCAGCTGAGCCTGGAGAGAATAGAGCCCCAGGAAAGAGACAAGACTTATCCCAGCCTACAGCTGATATTGGAAGAAGCTGGGACCACCGAGCCTTAAGAGGAAGAGGAAGGTTGAACTTCGGCAACCATCTTGCTCCAACATGTGGCAACAGACTTTGGTGAGGGAAGTAACTTATGCTTTATGGCCTGATAACTCTAAGCTTCTGCCCCAAATAAATACCCTTTATAAAAGCCGACAGATTTCTGGTAGTTTGCATCAGCACCCCTTTGGCTGATTAATATAGCTGGCATCAAGCCAGTCCATATTATATCCTCAGATGAATGCCTGGTTATCACTTGTTACAAAATCATGTTTTTCACAATTTGTTTGCATTCTAATTGTTGTCAACGTGTTTACAATACTTTGGGGATCCATGATCGTTAATATCATTTCAGTACACAACTTTAAATAAAATTTTAAAAATAAAATCTATAAACTAATTCAAAGAAAAATTTCACAAGCATATATGAAAATTTAAAAATGTAATAAAAGGAGGATATGGTCTACAGATGTTAAAATATATTACAAATCATGGTAATAAAAACAATTGAACAAGCAAACAAAATACACTGCCAGAGTGAAACTGGGAAAGGAACAGAAAATTAGATAATAGAGCACAATTGAGCATTCATCAGGAGACCTAACTATAATGAGAACATGATATGTGATCAAAGAAAAATAACAAACCAGTGAGAACATTGTTGTTTTAAAAATGTCCCACTATGTTGACTAAAAGATTTGTGTTATATACCATATGCAAATGTGTCCTCCAGATGGATGAAAGAATTAAAGGGAAAGACAAATATTAAAAATGATAGAAGAAAATATTCAAAAATATCTCTTAACAGAGATAGTTCTAAAAGGAGACCAAAAAGTGCATAAGGAGAAATTTTATGGATCTGAATGTATCAAAAGCAATTACATCTGCTTAATGTTGAATGCCATTACCAGCGTTAAAAGGCAGGCCACATTCTAGAGAATATATATACAAGACTCTGAAACATAGATTTTTATTTTAAATGTATTGAAGAGGGAAGCACATAAAATCCAAATCCAAAAAGAAAAACAAAAAGAGCTTTGGTCATGATATTTTTTAGAATTGTTTTTTAATTAATGCACCAAAGTAGCTTTATACACATACACATAAATTTATATATAATTCATACATACATACACACACACATATATATATACATATATATGTATACATATAAGTTTAGATACCTAGCTTCACTAGCATTCAGGGAAACTCAATTTTAAACAACCTTGAGATCCAGGTAATATGCATTAGTTTGTCAAATTATAAATGTGTATCAAGGTCTCTGGGTATGTAGAATCCTTCATGCCTTGCTAGCTGGAGATGAACTCATATAGCCCATCCAGAAAGCAATCTGGCAGTAGTTAGTGAACTTAAAAAATGCACATTCCGTATGAGATAGCAATTTTTTTCTTGGGTATATACCATACCAAAGTTCTCACACATGCTCCGAAACAGATAGGTATGTGGGTCTTCATTGTAGATTTATTTGTGGAGCCAGTGAGATGGTGGGAACCCAGATATCCGCCATCAGGGAAATGAATAAGTAAAAAAAGGTGAGTTCCTATGATGATAGAATATGAAATAGATACAAGCCCTGAATTAGACTATTGAAATATGGATAGATTTTGAAATTTATGTGGAATAAAATAAGTAATAAATTGAATGTTATTTCTATCACAATACATTAATGTAACTTAAAGCAGACATATACAACCCACACTACTTACATCTTCAGGAATAATTAACAATCTCATATAAATATATTACAGTGAGTATATGTGGAAGAAAACTCTAAAGTGAGAAATGATAGGAGAAGAAGCAAAAATTAAAGAAATAAAATAAAAATAAGTGTGCTGTCTTTAAAAGACAGATAAAAAATGTTTCTGAACAGAGGTATATAATGATGCACTTAAAATAATATTAGCACATAGAGATCTCATTAGAAATGTGCATGAAAGCTTTTTCTTAAGATTTAAAATCATTAATAATTAATGCATTGTCCCCACAGCTTTCCTTATGTTTGCACATAGAGCTAAATAAAATCAACAAAAATTCAATAAATAATAATTAAATTCCATTTATCAGTCATGTACTATTTTTTTCAGGAGCAGGCTCACTCTTTATTGTTTGAATTAATATGCACAATACTTTGTAAAATTTTCAAATAACTTATAAGAGCATTTGTTTAAAAAGTGATTCAGTTGTTAAACTATCAATGCTAATTTTAGAACAAAAGCTACCATATGCTTTAATAAATCACCAAAAGGTATTACATTGAGATTTATTTTATTAAATATAAAACTCTTATCAATCTAATTATCTATTTGAGCCGAAGGAAAAATTTAAGATTCCACTCTACATAACCTAAAAAACCCCAAATTAATATTGCATATTTTCAGGAAGCAATTTTTTTCTGTAAAGACAAAGTTCGTTTTTTAATAATTTGAAAGGGAAAATAGCAAAGCGGAAAACAAATTGTTTTGGAAGTGACCTAACAAGTTACCTAAAATTTTAGGGTTTCAGATTCCTCATGTGAGGACTATGTTTATTTGTTTGAAATCTCTTTGTAACAAAATATTAATAAATTTTAAGAAAAAATATATGGTTTCATTGAATCATTTTTTAAAATATATAGGTTATATTCATTCATTCACTTATCAGGCAAGCATGCATATATCACTGACTATTGACATATATTTGAAGTTTTCTGACTTTACTCTTTTCTCCATTAAACTCTTCTTTTATATTGCAGCCAAGCGATTTATTTAAGTCATCTACTTCACACACCTTTATTGCTTTCTACCACTAACAGAATAAAATTTAACATTTTACATGTCAAGCAAGGTCCCAATATGACCCAGCACCACTTACTTTTCCAGCTTAATCTCTCAAATTTCTGTTCCTTGCATATTAAGGGGCTAGTGACTGGCTACTTACACCATGCCTTATAATGCAATGGTGCTTTTTCTTATATTCTTCTCATAGACTTGAATTCCCTCTGTACCTATTTTTGCCTTGATAACACTCCCATTTCTCTGTAAAATACAAATATGTCATTATATATATATGTGTGTGTGTGCGTGTGTGCGTGTATGCAGAAATGCAGAAGTCTTTGCTGGCTTCATTTTCTGACTTTTGTGATCCCAAGTCTTACCTCTAACTTCACACTTACCTTGTTAAATTTCTATTATCTTTTTATATGTCACTAGGGTTCTCTTGGGAAACAGAATCAGCAGGAGATATCTATCAATAATATGAAATTTTATAAGAGTCTTTCCCACCACCGTGGGGATGCACAAGTCCAGGTTCTGCAGGCAGGCTGCAAACCAAGGGCTCCTACGAAAGTTCAATGAAAAGTCCTTGATGAGTTTCTGGGAGAAGTTGGCTGTCCAAAGACGAGCTGGGCGGTTCTCTCTGAATGTTGAAATCACTTCCCCTTTTAAGGTATTCAACTGATTGGATAAAAGCATCACCCATTGCTGATGCAATCTCCCTGACTGATACAGATGTAATCAGCCATCCACACAGTAAACTCACTGGTGACCAAAGTCCATAAATGCTCTTGTATTACAATTAGCCCAGTGCTTGCTTGACCAAACACCTGGACACAATTACCTGGCTGAGTTGACACATTACCCTAACCATCACAGTCACTCTTTCCCAATGAGTGGTCATCTAAATAACAGGATCTTTCCTCATTGATCTCTGTATTGCTAGTGGTATCATATTGTCTAGAAATGAGCGTAAGTATAGTAATTATTAATTTGACTAATTAATTATACATTCTATAAATCCAAAAATCTCTGCTGTCATAAAGTCCATTCTAATTTCATTAATGGTACACCTTACAAGTAGGATGACAGACAATTATTCAAAGTAATATTATCCAATTAAGTCACCTGTACCTGTGAACAGGCAAGTATCCTTCAATTATGTCATCATTTACAAAGGACTTCTACATCCTTTATGCTCTTACAAAATACTTAGAAAAACATTGTTAAAAATAAGCAATGATGTTAGAGTACTTTTGATCACTACAGTAAATGTGATTATTGTAAAAATATACTGACGTCTTAAACATTTTCAACAAAAGTGTACTTTATTTTCTAATAAAAATTCATGGTAAGAATATAAATTTTCTGGCAATGCTGAGCCATCTGTTTTGTTCAGATCTTATCCTTGTTCTTCTTGTGCAACAATAATTAAGTAGGTTGGCAGTAAGAGAAATAACAGTTGGGTTTCTTTAGAAGACTAACAGTATGAACAGTACATACAGCTAAGAAGGGAATTTTCTCACAGCTTCTAAAAAAATATCCCACCTTTACAACTTTATAGCACAGGAACCTGGAGAGCCGCCCACACTCTCCTACCTTCCACCAAATGGCCACAGAATCTTCAAAGCCTTCAGCATTTTCCAGAGCGTTCTTTTTTCAGAAGAAAAAAGTATTTATTGTTTCTATTACTGTTCCATTACCTCTATCTTGCAGCTGTCATTTTGTATTAGAAATTAGCATAGCAAATACATTCAATAAATCCAAGATCTGATATTTTAAAAGTTTCTTTAATTTCTATCTTTTCATTTAATACAAAATTAACCTTTTCATTTTTTAATTCCCTTTAATGTTGGCATATATTTTCAAGTGTGAAACACTGTTGCTTGTCTGTTTAAAATCATTAGAAATTTGTACATGCACCTTCCAATTGAATATGAAATATATGCCCCTATTCTGAAAACTATGACTTTCCTCCATTAACCTAAGAAGATGACATATTTTTTCTTAGTCACAAACATTTAGAGGATTGTCCTGGTTTCAATTAGAGAAACAGCAATATTTATACAGGAAATTCTGTCTACATGCCCTAGGGATTCCCCCAATTGTATAATATTACATAAAAATTAAATATAAAAAATATAATTTAATTATAAATTGATGAGAACTATACACATCTTAATTTTTTCAGTACATCAATACTTTGTTCAATTTTCTCCAAAATTTTAAATTCCAAATTTGAGGTACACACACATACATGGAATTTCTTTAAAAATAAAGTTCTTAAAATGATGGTGTTCTTAAACTGAATCAATATTTATGAAATCCCAAAATGTGTCAGGGGCTGTAAATGGATGAAATCTCAGCTTTATTACAACTCAGGAAGGTAAATGTTAGTTACCCAAAACTACTTTTAAGTTGACTGTGTGTCAAATTGCTTTTCCAGGGGCAGACAATTCAGAGGCTTCAAATCCAGGTGGCTCTGGTTTCAAGGTTTAGGTTTTTTCCATTGCATGTAATTGTCTCCATAATCATTTACACATTCCTCACTGATCGATTCCTAAAATCAATGTGTTGAGAGAAAGCAAACTCACATTTCAAAGAATGCTTTACTTAATGAATACCAAGTACACTTTCCCATGCAATAAATGTTTTATGTATTCTATTCAAAAAAGGTTCTCTAAAGACTAGATTTTCAAAATCCCTGATATCAAAATAAAATTAGTTAATGAATAGCATAAAATGTGATATTTCTGTAATTTGTCTCAAGATCTGCTTTTTAAAAATCAGATAAGAGAGCTGTTTTCATAGGACCAAATCAATAGTTGTCTCTGGGTCTTGGATGTACAATTAATGGTGTACTTGAGCCCAGTTCTTCCTGGCTAAAAAGAGCCATTGTTATCAATTCTTCCCAGTTTCATGTTCAGTGACTTTACACTGGAAGCTTGATTTTGTTCACAATGAGTGTATTTGCACCATGGAAACTGGCAAACACTGTAAGATGTGGCTACCTTCTCTCTTAAGAGCTGATTGTTAAACATTTATCTGCACAGCATAGGACACTATATTTATTTAACCATATTTTCCTTTAATTTTCAATTTTATCAACTGAAATATGTAAAATAATCATGTAAAAAAGGACACAATTTTCGTAACTTCCCACCAAAACAGTGCAAGTTCATTTAATTCTCCACTAAACCTATATCAAATATTATTTTATATGGAAAAACTAGTACTTATTCTGTAATACTTAAAATCTTGATAATATTTTAATTCTTTGCAGTTCTAAAATTATATTACTATGTTTGTGTTTTGTTAAAACCAATAAAATATATTTTAAAATATTCTTGATGATTATTTAGCTTTTACTTAAAAACTCCCAGTCTTGGACATTTTACTAATTTGTAAATTATCATGCTTCATGAATTTATCTTGTGGATTAGATATGTAATTTATGTTTTATTGTAAAATAATATGCACATTAATATATGTAAAAAACACATAAATGAGCAGAATGATGAATAACGGGGGAATGAATCTTATGTAAAAGCAACTAAAACAAGATGTGGGATAATGTCAACCCCAAAAATCTTCTTGCGTGTTCTTTTTCATTCACCTTCCCTTCTTTCTCCCCTCCTCATGACTTAGAGTTCTGTCTTATTGGAATAACTTCCTTATTCTTGTTATTTTAGCACCCATTCACAAATCTCTAAAAATACAATTTATTTTTCTCCATTTTGAAATATATAAATGGAATCATACTGTAATTATTTTTTTATATATTAATGCATTAGCTAAATATTATCTTTGTGATATACATCCATGTTTTGAGTGTGGGAAACAATTTTATTTAAAAATTTCTCTTAATAGAATTCTGTGGTATGAATATATGAAAATATGTATACATTATATGGTAGATAGGCACAGGAGTTGCTAGTTTGAGCGATTAGTGATAATATCTCAATGAGCATTTTATATATATATCTTTATGCACAACCTAGATTTCTTGAGGTTATTGGGCATGCGTATCTTGCAATTTACAAGATAATACCAGGGCGTTTCTGCAGTAACTTGTGACACCAATTACCTGGAGTTAGGTCCGACTCCACAGTTTAAGGGACAGTCCCACAAGACTTCCCTCACTTCAGACACCAGCCACAAAGTTGGGAGTTTCCAGTCCACCTTTACTTCTGATGAACTGGATACAAACTCTGGGGTTCCACCATCTCCTCAGGTTTGGTAATTAGCTAGGAGGACTCACTGAACTCAGAACTCTATATGATGCTCCCACCCTATGATTTCTCGTATAGCTGGACCTTCCCTGAATCATCTCCTGAACAGAAACTATCAGGTGTGGTCGGGAGGGTCCACCATGAATAACAAATATACTTCTACCACAAGAAATTCCAAAAATTTAGAGGGTATCTACCAGGAACTTGGAACAAAGGTTGACTAAGTTCTTTATCATACAACAGTTTCTGCATTTTCCAAAAGTACGTGTACCAATTTATACTTTCATTAGCAATATATGGTAGTTTCCATTGCTCTACATTGTTAATAACACTTGAGAAATTTAGATTTTTAAAATTTATACATTCTAGTGACTAGTCATATATCATTGAATTTATATATATTGAATTCCCTCAATATATCACTGAGGGAATTTATATTCCCTCAGTTATTAATAAGATTGAATATCCTTTCATCAGTGAACTTGAAATTTGGATTTTCTTTTTCATAAAGTGCCTGATTAAACTTCTTGCCTGATTCTCTATTGGTTGCCAGCCTTTTTAAAACTTGTATGTAGGAATGCTCTATATATTCTGGATTTGTCATCTTTATTGTTGAATACAGTACAATTTCCATTGTATGGATTCTCTTTTTACTTTCTTCTATGCTAAATTTTTAGGAATAGAGGATATTTTCAGGGTCATATAGCAGTTGTATATTTAGTTTTTTTAAGAAACTGCAAAATTGTTTTCTAGAGTGGCTGTCCTATTTTATTTATCCACCGGTGTTTTGTATAAGCAGTCCAGTTTCACTTTATCCTTTCCAGAATGTGGTATGCCACTGCTTTTTAATATTATTATTTTATTTTTCATCACTCTCATAGGTGTATTGTGATATCTCTTTATGGTTTTAATTTGCATCCCCAAGTTGATTAATAATATTGAGTCTTTCATGTGCTCATCTGGCTTCTCCCACTTCATGCAGTAAAATGTCTTCATGTCTTTGCACATTTTTAATTGGAATTTTTAACTTTTTACTGTTGGGTTTTGAGAGAAATTTATTTACTCTAGACACCAGTCTTTTCTCAAATATGTGGTATGCAGGTATTTTCTCTGGTCAGTAGCTTGTCCTTTCATTATAGAGCAAAATATTTTAATTTTGATTAAGTATAATGTATCAATTTCCCTTTTATGAAATATAACTTTGATGTCAAGTCTAAGAACTCTTTTCCTATATTTTATGTTTAAGGCCAATATCTATTTTTAGTTAATATTTAAAATTTTTTTTATTTCTTAAAAAAATTTATTGAGGTATCTCACTGATACATGAACTTACGTAAGCAATAAGTGCAAAAGTTGTGAACTTACAAAACAAACATATATAACATCATATGGGGCTCTCATTCCTCACCCTACCACCAATACCTTGCATTGCTGTTAAACATTTTTGACTAATGATAAAGAGCATCTTCAAAATATTACTGCTAACCAAAGTATTTTCCCTCAACCCAACTGATTATTATTATTATTTTTATGTCTTTTACACTTGAACATACATAAACAATAAGTGTACAATAAAACTTGTGAACTTACAAAGCAAACATTCATAACATCATATAGGGGTCCCATACATCAACCCTCCACCAACACCTTGCATTTTCATGAGACATTTTTTACAAATTATAAAAGAACGTTGTCAAAATCTTACTACTAATTATAGCCCTTATCTTACATTGGGTATATTTTCCCCCCAACCCATCCTATTATTATTTTTTAAATATATTTCCATGACAGAAGTTGTAAACTTAACAAAACAATCATGCTCATGTGCAGAATTCCCAAACAACACTCCTCTAACAACACACCACACCATGGTAGAACATTTGTTAGAGATTATGAGATAGTATCATCCAATTATTACCAGGTCCCTAGCATACATTTGGCACACATTTTCCATAATCCCCCATTATCAACACAGTACATCTTTGGCATAGATGCAAGCATATTACATTATTACTGTTAAACACAGTCCATAGGTCACCCCAGTT
>JAQZBX010100418.1:0-11343 GCA_029593785.1 Cabassous unicinctus | reverse complement strand
GAGCCGGATGCAGTGCATAAACACAGATAAATCTTACATGCCTTCTGCATTTAAAGCCTGGATTTTTAATGACCTTTTAAAAACGGTGCCATTTTATTTTAATGGCAGCTGTGATAAATATGCTACTTTCAGACAATTAATAAAACTGGAGTTCTTTATATCAAATTTTCAGTGAGGTCTCAAAATTAATGATAAAATATTATGCATCTAATTTCAAACCCAATGTAAACCACATAAAGGTCATGTGATTTTCATTTCCAAACAAGTGCAGGTTTTGTGACGCGGTGATGGCTCAGGTCCCTCCGCAATCTAAGGTATAAGCAAGGCCCAAAGAGCTGCCTGAAGGCAGCGAGTTACAGCAGCAGCATCCAAACCCGCCCTAGCTCCTCTTCCTCACGGAGATAAGGAGCAGGGCTCCCAGCTGGCGCAGCCGCGCGGTGATGAGCCGCGCTCTCCCGGGGGCTGCGGAGCTGAGCGGGCTCCTGGGCCCCTGGCCCAGTGCTGCCAGGATGCCGCCTTCCGCAGGGGCTCCGGGTGCAGGAGGCGTGGGCGCTGGCCTGGCCTCGCGCGCTCGGACGGGGCCTGACGGTCTGGCCACAGCCCAAGCTCTGAACCTCATCTGGTGTCTTGAGATCGCCGTGCGGTCAGATACTGTGAGGTCAGTAAAAAATATGCGTAGGTTAGCCATTTTCACATTTCCCCAGTAACTTCGGGAACTTGATATTGTCCACTATGAAAAAAATTGCTTAAGGCATCGGTACAAGAAAACCATTTCTCATGTGGCATTAAAATATAACGAGGAGTGGCCATGTTCTCTGCCCAGCCACCAGCTGTGTTTCTGTGACACTAAAAAGGCATCATTACCAAAATGTCCCCATACATTAAGAAGACAAAACGAAAGTCACCCAGAGGAAACGGGTGCCGGAGGACAACGGCCGAGCTGCTGACCACTGTGAGGGGTGAGCCGGAAGCTGGCGCCTCCCGGGGAGAGCGAGGGCAGGCCCCAGGCGGGCTGCGGGGCTCTCGGGCATGCCGGGGGCCCGTCCTGACCCGCCCGCGCAGGGCCCTTCTACTGGCGCACGTCCGTCTAAGCTGGGTCGCCTCGGGCCCAGAAGGTAACGGGGCTGTGGGGTGGGGACGCTCTAAGCAGCGACTGCTGAGGGCTCTGCGGCGACGCTAAGCGAGGGGCACAGGACACTAGAAGCCGCGCCTCTGCAGCGGGCTTGGCATGAGCGGGCGGCCTGGGTCTGCACAGGCACAGCCCACACTGCGGCTGAAGCCTGCGGCCCGCTTATCCTGCAGGACTCCACAGGCGCGGGGGGCCTGGAGCGGGCAGCCAGGCGCAGGCCTCCTGCCAGACAGGGGGCCCTCTGGCCAGCGTGGCCAGGAGCTGGGCTTGCAGCTAAGGACACCCTGACGCCCCCGCAGCCCCGGTGAGGAGCAGATGCCTGCTGGCGACAGCCCTGCCCCGGACGCGGTCGCTGGGCGTGGACCCCACCGTGCCCAGGACGCGGGTCATCCCTGGGACCCCAAGCTAGGGCGACCTTGAACGAGCATATGTGGGCATTTCTAGGCAAGAAACAGGTTTCTAGCCTGCAGTGTCTTCCAAATTGTTAGGCAAGAACCGAAACGGTCAGTTACTCTCGGCGACGAGGCGATGGGGACTTACAGTCGGATAAGGACTGCGCGGAGTACTGCACTTCCGACGAGGGTCTGGAGCCGTGAAGGGACAACTTGAATTTTTCCTTCTCCTTTTCCTTTTCTCCATCTTTGCTTTTCTTCTTCCCAAGGTCTTTTGCATCTGCTTTCTCGAACATGTCAAAACATTGTAATAAATCTTTTAACTACAAAACCCCAAACTCTGTTACTTATTCAGTCAATATATGGCACAAGGGCCAAGATAATAGTACTAGTTAGAGGTGAAAAATAATAATGGGTTTCCTAATACAACACTCCCTTCCAATGAGAAACATCAAAATAAAGAGAAAACTGTGTGTTATGAAAGACATGCAACATTTAAAAATTTTTTCCACTCTCCATAAATTTATGTTTCATGGAGATGATCATTTGAATAGAATTTCTCCATAAATATTATAGTGCCAAGTTAATTTTCTCATTCTAAAACAAAAAACACAAAACAGCAAAGAATGTCTTAAGACTGAGTCTTAAATATGTAGCTTTTTCAGATCTTAATTATTTGGGGCCTCTGTGTCAAGGAAACACAGTTTTCTGTCTCCAAAACATCTTCTGCTGGGGCTCAGAATCCAACATCCACTGACCTACATTTTATTGTCAGTGTGGCTTTGTAATAAAACCCTTGTTCCCAGAACTGTCCCCACCATTTGAATTCCCATTCACAGATAGATCAATAGATCAATTGATAGGCAAGTAGATGATAGGTAGATTTAAATATAAAGAATACCTACTTCTATGAAACATGTCTTCTCTACACTTAAAAAAAATGTTCCCCAGAACTTTTATTCCCCTGTAAAGCCTTTCCAATTCTGAAACAGAAACTACATATTTCTGCCATTTAATCCTCTGCATCATCTCCTTTGTATCATCATTAGTTCGGATTAGATTTTCTTTTTAATTTGTATAAATAAAAACTCTGGCATTAAAAATGTGTAAAACTGTTGTTACATCTGAGCTTTCACAGCAGACTTAACATCCATGTTAGATACGAAAGTGTAGATGACAGTAATTCCAAACAAAGGGTGAAATATTTAGCTGGGAAACATAAGCATAAAAATAGCTTATCAGAATTTTATTTTATATCTTCTACAAATATTTGACTCAATAAAACTAACTCTGAGGAGCAATACATGATTTCACATTTTAAACTGGTATTTTAAAAACCTTATACTCCTACTCAGAATTTAAAAATTTGAAATAATATTATATATAATAAGCATTATAAATAGAGAAATGTATCCTGTTTCTCAAAGGAATTTGCACGGCACGCAGCAGTGTTGACCAAAGTGTTTTGCTAGTACTCTGACTCGAGGGGTTGTTCCTGGCACTTCATCCACCCTCGTGGCAAACCCTGCCCTGTGAACGTGGCAGCTGATTCCTGCTGGAGATGACCGTCCCCTCGTTTGCAAACCTCTGCCACATCTATTTTAAATCTCTGCAAGAACCTGTATCTTCCTCCCCTGCCTTGCTCTCAGCTCTCAGCTCACAGCTAGGCTGCCGGTCAACAGAGGAGGAAAAATCCTCTCAGAAACCGGTTCACCTCCTGTACCTCCTCCATCCACCCCTGTGCCCTGCCCCAGCCCTGTGAGAAAGGAGGTTCGCTGCCCCCACCTGGACCCACCTGGGCTCTGAAGCCCACTCCTCCTGCTTCTCAGGAAGCTCACCCTCCTGCTGCCATGCCAGCTGGATACCTCTGTGGGTCCCACGTTCCCTGACAGTGCCCACCTCTCGGCCCAGCCTCTCAGATGCGTTCATCACGTCACTACCTCCTTCCCAGGCTTCTCCAGTGGGCCTCCTGCTCCTGCACTCACCAGTGCTCACGGCCTCCAAATCACACCATCCAACGGGGGAAGTTCTCAACGCATTGTAGCTCTCAACAGTATCTGACACAATCTCTCCTCTTTGACTTCAGCCAACACGCTCTGCTGCTTTTCCTCCTGCTTCTCCAGCCAGCCCTCAGCCTCTCTGCCAGCTCATCCTCTTACCCCTGACCCCCAGACGCTTAGCTTCTTTAAGGCTCAGTTTCAAGCTCCCCACATTTCGCACTCTACACTGTCTTCCTGGGAAATTTAATTATGGTTTAATTTAGCATGCGTCGCCCAGTCTAGAACTCTTGGCATGAAGAATCCATTTGTCTTAAAAGGCACCTCAGATCCACCATGCTCAGTCATCTTGTGGTCATCCCAACACAGCCATTCTCTCTTAGTGTCCCCCTTTCAAGGAGAGGCACCACCACCCACCCAGTTCTGCAAGTCAGGCTTCCAAGACTCACCTCTGACAAGCCCTGCCACTTTTCACCTCTCTCAAATCACTCACATACCTGCACCTCCGCTGCGGCCACCAAGTACCCTGCCCCAAGCCACCATCACCTCTTATCCAAGCAGATGGAACATCCAAGCGGATAGAACAGTCCTCAGACTGCTTTTCCTCTGTCCACTCATGTCACCCACCACCCCAAGGCCCCTCCGTGCCTTTCTGCTCAGAAAAAATTGATCTTTTGAAAATGCAAATCTTCACTGGCTGTCGATTACTCATGATAAAGATCAATATTTGTCACATGGCTGAGGATTTCATAGGCTCCCCTTCCTGCCCATGTCTTCAGCCACTTTGCCCCTCCCTTCCTGTCCTCCAGCTAAGCACATCTCCTGCTGGGTCCTGCAACACCCCACGTTCCTCTGTCTGCCTCGTCGTCTCTACACCTGCTATTTCCTCTGCCCCTTTCCCTTCGGTAGATCCCTCTCATCCTTAGGGAGCTCTTCCCTCATGCTCCATATCAACAACCAGAGCTGCCTGTATTTCCCGTCAAGGCTCATGTGTTAGTCTGTAGTTACACATTTGTAATTTCCTAATTAATGTTATTCTCGTCCGCTAGACTGTAAGCTCCGGGAGGTGAGTTCTTAACTGATTTTGTTCACCAAGTTATGTCCAGTTCCTGGAACACTGCTGGCAAGTAGTGTATTTCCAAGCGTGAACGGATGGGAGGATGGACAGATGGAGGGAAGGATGGATGGATGGACAGATAGATGTTAATTTGTGAGACATGAGGAAGGGCTTCTCGAATCCAATTAATTTGGAAACACTTGGTAAAACAAATGTAATCAGCCTCATTTGCTTTCTTTCCCATGCTAATGTGCAGTAGTCATTGTGGGAGGGACCTATGGGAGAAGTAGACATGGCCTTGCTATATTTTTTAGGAGCATCTAAAGTAATACATTCTGTGCATATGTTGTGGGAAATGCCAGTAGACAAGATCATGGTGGGAAATAGTTCTGAGAAAATACTGGTGTTTTATAAAATGTAAATATTCGAAGGATCATCGATAGAGGCTTCAAGGTATTCAAGGACTCTGAGTGTTTCCTAGTATATTTAGTTCTATTTTACTATGCAAGGATTAATGTTCTTAAACTTAGCTACTTGAAATATTTTAGAGAAAATACAAAACACATAATTAATTGATGTATTCTCCACTTTAAAAAGAGAAATGATCTTGAACTTTGTAAAATAACTTGAAATGATTATCTCTTCAGATATGAACTTCCACCTTATAATAAACTATTGGCAAACCATAATCTAATTTTGTCCAGTTGACACTCCCTGAAAAAAAGCCAGGATGACTTTTTTCTTAGTCCATTCCACCCTACATATAACATTAGAAAGGTGTGATTGATGGAAAGTGGAAACTCAATGTCTCTTCCAATATCAATACTATATTAACTTAGTTATCATCAAGCAGAGAATTGCCTTTCATTTTCAAATAAAGCATCACAAGGAGCAATGATTAGCATAAAGTGAATACCTTTACAAATTCTAAAATCCTAGAAAGGAAGCATTCCAATCGCAAGCCTGCTTTCATAACGCTTAAGAAATGGTAATGGCAAGAAGGAGGCATTAAATTCAGCAATGATCCTAAAACCTCTATACACAATACCCATATTGAATAGCATTTTGATATAAAGCGTCTTACCCCTTGGAATTTTCTCGCTTTTCTCTGGCCCTCTGAGTGTAGTCTGTGAAGTCTCCACTTTGAAGTCTTTCGCTTCTTTTCCCTCTTTCGCTTCTTTTCCTCCTTCTTTTAATTTGGTATCT
Organism: Cabassous unicinctus; assembly: GCA_029593785.1. Lineage (NCBI taxonomy): Eukaryota > Metazoa > Chordata > Mammalia > Cingulata > Chlamyphoridae > Cabassous > Cabassous unicinctus. The sequence continues at coordinate 5,562 of JAQZBX010100418.1, read as the reverse complement.
ATCACCATTGTTTTGCTTTCAGAGCTGGGCTCTTCTGAGAGCTTAAACTCAGGCAATATTTCTTTCAAGAGTTCCCAAACTTTGTCCGCATAACCCGGGCTTGGACAAAAGACACCAAGGTCAATCTGAAGCATCAGTAAATGAAGCTTTTCACGCCACATCAAGAAATTACTGACAGGAAAAATCAAACGACATTTCACAAAATGGAGCTCAGCAGTTAATTCCGTTTTTAGTTAAAACCATATCAGGGATAGGGAACAGGGAATTCAGACTTAAAATGCACAGTTTCTCTCTGCGCAATGGAAAAGTTTTGGTAATGGACGGTGGCGCTGGTAGCACAACGTTGTGAGCATAATTAACAGCATTGAATTCTCTCTTTAGATGCAGGTAAAAGAGGAAGTTTTAGGTTGCAGAGATGTGTCACTAGAGTAAAAATAAAACGGAACGTCCAAGGGCCCTTACGACACGTGAACCCTAAGATCAACAGCTGATGTCACAATGATGAAAACGTGCTGTCATCAGTTGTGACAAGCGTAGCACGCCAGTGCAAGGTGCTCATAGCTGGTGGCATAAGGGAGCCCTGTATTTCATGCATGATTATTTTGTAAACATACAACTTCTCTAATTAAAAACATAGACATGCAGTAATTTGACAAGTGTTTATTGAGGGTCTACTGTGGGCTGAGCTTCCAGACACAAAGAGAGCAAAGGACGCCCTCGCCTGCAGGTCGCGGCGCCGGCGGGACAGGCTGGGCCCGGGCCCACTCAGGGCCCACGCTCCCCTTTACATCTTCCCGAGGCGTGGAGGAATTGCTCCCTCTCCTGCCCACGGCTGAGACGTGGAGTAGCCTCCCGGGCGCTGTCCCCAGACTTCACAAGCTCTCTCCCGGCGACGCCGCCATGCCTCACGCTCCTCCGTGCACAGACGCAACCCGCACCACTAGCTCCAGCTCACACCTCTCTCCCGATATGCAGGCCCTTGCACACAATCACTAGACGTCTGCCAAGAAGGAAAGACAGAAGGAAAACAAAACATCCTTCTCACGCACCCAGAAGCCTGAGAAACAGCCCACTGCTCTCCTGAAGACCCGTACCAGGAGCAGTGCCCTGCCCTTGGGTCCTGCCCTGCACGGCACCTGTCACTTCTCTCGTTGCCATCGCCCCCTCTGCAGAAGCCCCTGGTCAACCATGCCCCAACACTGCACGTGCCGGCCCCCGTGATCCTGCAGAAGCACAGCTGTGACAAGCTCACCTCCCGCCTGAAACGCCTCCGTGGCCGTCTACCTCCACAAGGACACGGTGCCCCGCTCACCTCTCCCGGGCAGGCCTCTGTCCCCTTGGGAGTCCAGCAGCCCATAGCCCAGCCGGGCAGAGGCCCTGCTCCCCCACGTTTCTGTGCTGTGCTGCCTTCTCCGTCGGCTTCCCCACGTCAGTGAGCTGCGCAGACTTCATCTGATCCTTGGAAGTTCCTTCAAGCATTACTCCCCGGATAACGAGGCTAAGTGATCCTGCTGGGAGCCCCCAAGGCGCTCTCACAGGCTTCGGCTGTGCCTCCTTGCCCTTTTTAAATTGCTCACCCTTTTACTCAGCCACTGTTCTCAGCACCTGGGCCCCTGTTCTCATGGACTCCTGTTGTAGGGGATGGAGACAACCACGAGAGGCAGAGAGAAAGAGGGACGGACAGACGGACACAAGGAGAAGTCCAGAGATAACTTTCAAGGTGAAAATGAGAAATGGACAGTAGCATATGGCGTGACTTGGGGAAGCACTAATTCGGGGTGGATGGTGATATTCAAGTGCGGAGAGGCTTGGCTGGCATTCATACGCAGCAGACGAAACAATCGCGGATAGCGGGCTTAGTACGTGTGGGTGGCCGGCGAGTGCGAGGGTCCTGGAGGGCACATGCCCGAGACCCAGGGAAGACTCCCAACCCTGCCATGAGCCATGTGAGCCACTGGAAGGCTTCAAGCAAGGAGAGTGGCACGACCAGACTGATGGCCTGGGGAGGATTTCCTAGGGGGGTAATTAGATGCAGGGAGGCCAGGTAGGAGGTTGTTCCTTTAGTCAGAGTGAGCAGTGATGGTGTAATCAAGCCAGGATGGTAATAACTGCATGTGGAGAAGTGGGCAGACTCAGAACAAGTGGAGGAGGCAGGGCTGGCATCGGGGAGGTGGGAGGAAGCTGATCGGGAGGACGCCTAGCTTCTCAGCTTGGGTAACCGGGTGGACGGGGTTGCAATGTGCTGGGATGAAACATTCTAGGCAAGGTACTAGCTTTAGAGGTTAAGAATCAAGAGTTCATTTCTGGATATCTGAACTTTGAAATACACTGATGACCTCCCCATGACTATCATTAGGTAGTTGTGTATATTTTCTGGAGTTCGGGAAAAGTCAATCAGGCATGGAGATAGAAATTTGAAAGTCATTGGCAAATAACTTATATAAAGTCATGGGACAGGAGCTCTGTTACAGACCAGCATTTGTGGTTGTGTGGTGGTCGAGTGCGTTTCTATTATTACAGAGATGAGAAGGTATTTTATGACTGATTCAAATGGTGAAACTACTCATTTTAGGAAAACAGAAGAGACAAGGTCAACACAAGACAGAGCAGTGAGTGTCTCCCTGTGGTTCTCACGTGGAGAACGGACAGGAAGTCGGAGATGCCACCAAACACTATCACTCATAACTGACCTGCAGCGGTCAGGACAAGGTTGAAAATGTAGGACCCTCACTCTCCCTGACCTCACAAAACCAGGCACGACTGCCGCCCCGTGGCCTTCCTGCGCACGCCCCAGCCTTCTCAGCGGGAGGACGGCCCGCTCCTGAGCCCTCTCATGTTTCTCCTCAAGGCCCCTGGCCTTCCCTTCCTTCCCGTCAACACTGAAGGCTCAGACCGACACTGCTTTGCCTGGCACTTCTGTGGACTCAGTCTTCAGAACAACCATTTAGGGCAGGTCTTATTTAACCACATTTTACAAATGAAGAAATTGGGGCCCAGAAAAGCTAGACGGTTTGCAGAATGCACACAGCTTAAGACTGGAAGTGTCAGAACTGAAGCCGAGCTCTGTGATTCCGACTTGAAAGTTCAAGCCTTTCTCTTTATATCACTAGTGTAAACGTTTCATAAGCAGCTATGAATTCATGAACATCTAAAATCCTTTAAAAGTTTATTATTGTTAATTATTAAAATGATTCTCTTATAATTTTGAAAATATATGAATGTTTTCAGTTGATTGTATGATCTAGGAAGACAATTCACAATTTCTAAATCCCTAATTTTCTAGTTGTGAATAATTTGATCTCCTGTTTCTTTGCCACCCTCTGACAGACTTCCGATGATGACATGTCCCTCTGGTATCTCTACTGGCTACTCATAGGGGAAATTACGGCAAATCTCTAAGCGTTCCTTCAGTACCGAAGATAATATTTTAGGCAAATCCATCATTTTGGTCTCATTCTCTTTCTACCTTACCCATTAACATTGTCCACATTATTTCAGGAAATCTTATCTTGGATATCAGAAAAGGATTTTGCATTATAAGACCTATGAGGGTGCCATCTGGGCTTTACCTCAGAAGTGATCCCAAGATCAGCACTCCTTCCTTTGAGGAGAGTGCCTATCCTTTAATATTTTCCCTGTGAATATTTTTATTTGAACCAAACCACAGCTAGTTTATCCTTCTGAGAAGATGTTTCGGATGACAGACTCCAAACTACTAGGGCCAATTTCCCCTGGGAACTTCTGTGATGGTTGAGTTCACGTATCAACTTGGCCAGGTTGTGGTGTCCAGCTGTTGGTCAAGCAAGCACTGGTCTGATTGTTATTGGGAGGACCTTCTCGTGGGCTTGAATCATCAGTCAGTTCATTGCATCTATGGCTGATGACATCTAAACTCAACGGAGGAGATGCTGTCAGCAATGAGAGAAGTCTTGTCCTATGCGTTGAAGGCCTTAAAGGAGAAGTGAGGATCTCAGCAGTTCGATGGGAGAATTTCCATCTCGACTTCAGCCAGGCAGCTTCTCCTGGGGAATTCATTGAAAACCTTCACTGGCGTTGCAGCTTGCGGTCTGCCCTATGGAATTCAGACTTGCTCATCCCCAGCTGTGTGAGCCAATTTCTACAATATATCCCCTGTCGGGTCTGCTTCCTGGAGAACGCTGACTAATACAGCTTCCCAACATCAACCAAAGGTCAGAGATGATCCAAGTAGATGACTACGGCTTTGATTGTCTTGGAAGAACCAGGATCTTCACTGACAATATGTTTAGATCGACTATTATAATTATTTTCTATGCACCTTAAGTAATTTCCAAGTGCCAATGAAGATAAATATTCATAAAACGATCAAACCCTGTGTATGTAACCTTTCTGTATTAAATAAATCCATTTGTAAAATTTTAAGTATGCCTAACACTAAATGGTGTCTCTTTTCCATTCTTTCCTTTCCAAGAACTATTTCTGGGCACAATAAGCAATGTCTAAAAATCTAGCACCATGTGAGAGAAAGGCTGTGGACACTGCAACTGGAAAGACTTAGGCTCAGCTCTCATCTTCTCCGCAGACACTATGCACAGCTTTAGGGACCCAACCTCTGGCCTTAGGCTCTCTCCTTTCCAAAAGGGGAAGAATCTACCCCAGCTGATGGGGCCACGTGGATGACCAGATAAGACAATCCTTTCAAAATTTAGAAAAAATATACTACAGTACCTGATAAATAATAGCTATTTTAGTATTACTGTTGTTTCCTGGTATGTGCGGCTAATTAAAAGACCATTTTATGCTCTGTATTGGACTAAGCATAACAGCTGTATAAGTATAAAGGGAAACCTGTACCTATTTTACCATATTAAGTAATTGCTATTGTTATAATATTTGTAAATCAGATATTTAGGTATTAGTTTCACAACGTATTTAAGGAAACAGGATTTACTCTGAAATTCCCAAGGAATGTTATGTAATACCGTAAAATGTTATTCTCTAAAACATTATGTAAAATGTGATCTTTCTTGAAATTTTCTCAGACTAAGAATAAAGTAGATGAAAGAATCTTACAGGGAAGAAAGAATATGGAAGTGCCCGACTTAGCTGTGACACCTACCGCAGCGTGAGGACCTCCGGCAGCCACCCCGTGAGGGCGTGGATCACGGTGAACTCGCCCAGCTCGCGCCTCTGGGCTGCGTGGATGCTGCGGAGGAAAGGGCGCTGCAGTCACCCGGGCGGCTCAGCAGAGGGCGCCCGAGCACGCAGCGCTACCACGACGGAGCTTGGGGACAGCACTCCAACGCATCCAGTGATACAGTGCCGCGTATTTACAAGGCATGTGGGTAGGGTTTGTTTTCAGAAGATCTAAAATTAGCCTAAAGCCACAGAAAAGCACTCACACGACATATAAACAAGTGTCACGTAACCCCGCGGGCCACGCCGGCGCTCTTTGCGGGACAGAAGGTGCTGTCCGCGCCCTGACCCCTGGCACTCGTGGCGGCGCCTGAAGGCCCCGCGGGGCGGCCGAGCCTGCTCAGGGCGGCCTCAGCGCGGGGCAGGGAACCCAGAAGCATCTATTCT
>JAQZBX010100417.1:0-11367 GCA_029593785.1 Cabassous unicinctus | reverse complement strand
TTTTTTCCCCTCATTCAGCCAACACACTACATAAAATCAAAATACCCTGTGTGTACACAAGGACAGAATTTCTCCTACATCCTTCCGAAAGCATATTTTGGCTAGCCAGAAGGAATGAAGAAGCCAGAAGATATTGGATAAACCACTGATGAAACCACCAAAAGGAAAATTAATTTTTACTCTATCTCACTCAAACTTATTTCTAAAACAGAGATTAGTTTGTATGTTCTGTGTATTGAAGCTTCCAAACAAGCAACATCCAGTTTTTCATTACTGATATCAACTCAGAAGGATGAGTTCCGATAGAAGGAAGTAGGATTACGCACACACAATATATTAGATTTTTAATACTACATGAAATCAGTATATTACTAAATTAGTACTGTGTATTTTTTAAAGGTTGACACCTACTGAAATGATGCTTCCTTCTGGTGTTTCCTTAGATAACCAGGGACTCTTCTAGGCCTTTGACTTCCCCCTTGCACTCACCATGGATCTCTGCTGACTGGTATCCTCTCTGAGCCTCAGCGCCACAGAGAAAGGCGGTGGGCTTGGTAACTACCATTGTGAACCAGGAAGGTTCAGCACTTCATTGGCCACACCAGCCTTAAATTTCTTACAAATGTATTCTCTTTGTAAAAATAAAGGTCCTTGAAATAGATAGAATAAGTAAATTCATAGAGACAGAAAGTAGAGTCGAGGTTACCAGGGGAAATGATCAGGGAGTTCTTGCTTAATGGGTAAAGACTTTCTGTTTGGAGTGATGAAAAGGTTTTAATAGTGGAAGGTGGCAATGGTAGCACAACATTGTAAAAGTAATTAATGCCACTGAATCATACACTTAAAAATGGTTAAAACGGCAAACTGATAGCTGCTAGGTGGATAGATAGATAGATAGATAGACAGATGATAGATGGATGATAGATAGATAGATAGATAGATAATCACCACAATTAAGAAAAATAAATAAATAAAGATCTTGCATTTTTTTGTGGCCTGGCTACTCTTCCATCCCCAAACAAAAGTGGGCTTGTAAGACTAGAATTTCTTTTGTTCAGCTACCTTTAGCCTAAAAATTAACTTTCCACCTGTCCCCATCCTCTATTCAGTCCTAAAGGATTCTAGAAAAGACTCTCATTTATCACTATATGTTGTATAAAGGAGCATCAACAAATTGAAAATGAGCCTGGCACTGCAGCTCTATTTAAGCCATTTTCTTCATCTTACCCCATGAAGCATTTTATTCAGAAGCAATGCCCCCTAGCTAGGCTGGGGCATGTGCCCCAATTCCTTTATGTTTTGCCCCAAGTTGTCTCTCCATCCCAGAATGGGACTTTAGACAACTTCTTTATTAGAGAGAAGAGGCTTGTCAAGAACTGTGAAGGGTCTGAAATTCTATCCAACTTACATCTAGCAAGTTATCCTGTTGCTGTTTTCATGGATCATGGAAACTGGGAGAAGACACAAGACTCTTGGGTCAGAGACAAAGGGCTTTGTGATAGCACAGCAAGCAGCATCAGCATATTTGCATTCCTTCCCTTTTCCCCCAAGTGATGCAATAGTCCCAGATGACATCCATGCATGCAGTGGGTTGAGGGACCCAGAGCCAAGCGCCCAGCACTCCCCCTCCACTTTGACCTACTTAATTGCCTATGTGACTAACGAGAGAAACAGCTTGGTATTAGGAGATAGATAAACCTTACAGTCTGGTACGCTCAGCAGGGACATGCAGGAACGTTCAGGACCCATGAGGACTTCCTCCGCCAACAAGGCCCATACACATTTTAAAATTCCAAGCTTTCTTTCAGAATAACTTGACTCTGCAGTCCCAAAACACTGAGTACCAATGGCCCTGGGCTGGCTGTTGAAAACTGCATGGAATGTTCTATCAGTTACTGAAAGAAAGTGGATTGTGGGGTATAAATCTCTCTACAAAAACACCCAAAACCGTCTCCTCAGGCCTCCACTTTTTTCGGCTCCTGCTGGACTATAACATAACATCTCCATTCCTGTTAGATGGTAATACTGAAAAAAGAAACACCACCTATTGTTCAATTTGGAAGGAGAATTCAACGTAAATAAGAAAGATATGCCTAATAAGCCACACACACGTAATTTGTCCAAACCCAAACATCTGATCTCCACACACCAAACCTGCTTCTCCTGTAGCTTCTCCTCTACAGCAGAGGGCAACGTCATCCTTTGGCTCAGGCCAAAAAGCCCTGGAGTCATGCCTGACTCCTCCATTCTCTTACAATTCACAGTATGCTCAGCCTTCAAAGAGCGTCCAGAGATTTGACTGTCTCACTCCCACCACAGTGAGGCCACCATAATTTCTTGCCTGAGTTATTACAATAGCCTCCTAACAGTTTTTGCTATAGTCTTTGTTTTCTAATGTCCATCTCAATCCAGCTGCCAGAGTGACCATTTCAAAATGAAAAGCTGGATCATATCATGTCTCTGCTCAAAACCTCCCACTGATTACCAACTTCTTCAAAAAAAAAGCCAAGTTACCATCGTAACCTGCAAGGCCCTATGCAATCTACTCTGCTAACTTACCTCCCTGATCTGATCTCTGACTACATCCCCCTAACACCTTCCACTCCACTCTGGCCTCCTGACTGCTCCTGGAACACACCAAGCCCACCACTGCCTCAGGGCCTTTTCACTGTTCTTCCCTTTGCCTGGGAGCTCCACATTTAAATATCAACAGGGCTTACTCTGGCTCTTCCTTTAAGTCTTTGCACTATCCCAGCACCCCCAATCCTCCTTCACTTTTATCCATAGCACCTTACCACCACTTGACATACTACAGATTTTGTTTCTTTGCTGTCTGTATCTTCCCACTAAAATGAAAGATCCATGAAGTCAGGGATTCTTTTTTCTATTGTGCCCATTGCTATATCACCCATGCTTGGAAAAGTGTCTGCCATACATTAAGCATCCAATAAATAGCTGTTGAATTCATTTATTCAACAACTATTTGTTATCACCTAACTTTTGAGTTTATAGTCCAAGGAAGAGAGAGAAATCACCAAGTATTTATAATACAGTGGATTAAGTGCCACATTTGGAGAAGTGTGGAATATTATAGGATGGTAAAGAAGGGCTAGACTGGAGAGTGCCAGGTAGAAATTATTTAAAAAATAAAGACCCACAGAGAAGACCTTCAGCCATCCTGCATGTCCCCAGTTTGGCAAACCCTGTAACCCATCCCAACCAGGGACTCCTGGTTGTTTTGTTTTAATCATAATTTTAAATGTGCCAGTTATTGTCTTTACAACTAATAGCAAAATGAACGAACATCTGCTTATCAAAAGCGATAGCCCCAAAAAATAAAAAATATAAAAAAATTAAAAATAACCTAAGAAAATTTTTAAAAATAAAATAGTAACTGATAGCCCAGAGGAATAGATGTGGCTCAAGCAGTTGGGCACCTGTCTACCACATGGGAGGTCCTGGGTTCAGTTCCTGGTGCCTCCTAAAGAAGACGAGCAAGACAGTGAGCTGGCGTGGCGAGCTGATGCAACAAGATGATGAGACACACAATGAGAGACAGAACAAGATGATGCAATGAGGATATGCAATGAGAGACACAACAAGCAGGGAGCAGATGTGGGTTAAGCGATTGGACACCTCCCTCCCACATGGGAGGTCCCAGGTTTAGTTCCTGGTGCCTCCTAAAAAGAAGATGAGTAGACACAGAGAGCACACAACGAACAGACACATAGAGCAGACAGCAAGTGCAAACAATGAGGTGGAGGGGGAATAAATTTTTAAATAACAAGCAAACAGATGAGAAAACCAACTCATGAGATCCAATGTGGCTCAGTGGTTGAGTGCAGGCTTCCCACATTTAAAAAAAAAAAGTGATAGCCCAGGAATCATTTAAAACAATGCTCCCATATGGTTTTAAAAAAATAATTTAAAATTATTTCATTGTCCTTTTTCACTTTTTATATGAATTTAAGATATTAAAATTTTTTCCTGAACAATTCATTTTAACCAGGCCAAAATTCTGTTCTAAGTATTATTAAGGGGGGCAGATGTGGCTCAAATGGTTGGGCATCCATCTCCCATATGGAGGGACCTGGGTTCAATCCCCATGACGGTTGGGCATCCGTCTCCCATATGGAGGGACCTGGGTTCGATCCCTGGGACCTCCTGGTAAAATTTTTTTTTAAAAAGTATTATTAATGTGGATTTGTGTTTCACAAAATTATAGCTGCACATACGTAAGATTATCTATACCTTGCCACACAGAATAGCATTTCATTTGCACATCTCTCTCCATTGCACAGTTTGTGTGTCTATCTCACACTACTTCACTCAGACCTACCTTCTGTTCTTTCTGGTGCTTCTCTTTCTTCAGGCAGCATTTCTTCAAATCAGCCAACAAAACAGAAGTGTTTGTTATATGCCCAATGCTACAAAACCAGCTTTCCTCATTTCTCCCTCAGTGTCCTCCTCTGATTCCTTCTTCCTCCTTTTGTCTTCCATTCCTAAAAGATTTTTTTTTTTCCTTGCTTTGACAGGAGAGTTTAGTACATAGAGACAGCTTAGTCCCCTGAGCCAAATAGCTTCTTTTCCCCAAGACTATGGAGCTTTTGCCCATGTGCTCTTTTCACTGCAAACACCCATTCTTCAGCCTACCTCTCTCTCCCCCTAGACCCACAGAAAGCTAGGATCCTGAAACAAAAATCCCCTTAAGGGAAATGGATGTGGGTCAAGCGATTGGGCTCCTGCCTATCACATAAGAGGTCCAAAGTTCGATTCCCGGGGCTTCCTGCTGAAAGGCAAGCTGACCTACATGAAGAGCTGGCCTACGTGGAGTGCCAGCTTGTGTGGAGAGTTGGTGCAGCAAGATGATGCAACAAAAAGAGACACAGAGGAGAGACAATAAGAGATGCAGCAGACCAGGGAGCTGAGGTGGCGCAAGAGATTGAGCAGCCTCTCTCCCACTCCTAAAGGTCCCAGGATCAGTTCCCGGTGCCACCTAAAGAGAAGAAAAGCAGACACAGCAGAACACACAGAGAATAGACAGCAAGTGCAAAACAATGGGGGGGGTGGGGGGGAATAAATAAATCTTTTAAAAAAAATTTTCCTTAAAGTTTATGGAAATACTAGTTAACAGCTAACATTTATTAGGTACTCACAATGTGCCAAGAACTTCACATGTATTTCTGTCACTTAATCTTCATGAGTCACTTGTTTGCAACTGGAGACTGAGTAGGGTGAAGCAGTTATTTATGCCTACATCATCTGACTCTAGAGCCAAACTCTGACCACCAGGCCACACTGCTAGGAAAACTGACCAGGAAGGACAAAATAGTGATCAAAATTGGAGATATTGAATGAAATCATTAGGAATTGTTTATTTATAGAATACTAGCAATATGTGGTGCTGGTCTTTGAGGGAAGATAAAATAGCTAATGTTATTTTTATACTTTTTTTTTTTTTAAGGAGGTACTGGGCATTGAACCCAGGACCTCGTACATGGGAAGCAGGCACTCAACCACTGGGTTACATCTGTTCCCCAATGAGAGCTGGTTTTATCATTTATTTTTAGAAAGTACCAGGAGTCAAACCCAGGATCTCATACATGGGAGGCAGGCACTCAACCACTTGAACTCCCCTAGAGTTACTTTTAGAATATCTCCATTACCAGGTCTCTTGGTTTTACTCTCGGGGTGAGCTCTACCCAGTATGAGTAGAATGCTGGTAAAGTGACTCAGATTTAGATCCCAAGATGGTTCAAATGGGCAGCACCTATCAGCATAGCAGTGAGATTCTGAGCAGTTTTTAGAACCTGCCTCCCCTTGTTTGCTCCCTTCCCTCCTGGTCCATCCTTCTGACACAGGACCAAACTTTATTTTATTTCAGCAGCCACCTAAGGACAGAATATCTGTGGGATCATTGCCTGGACCCGAGCCTTCTAAGAGAGACCCTTCCCTATCTGCCTCCAAAGATTCCTCTCCTTGGATTTCAAACTATCTTTAGCTTACATTGAACTAGAAGTGACCTCCTTCCCCTAAACCAACCCCACCCCAGAAGTTCCTATGGCTCTGACTCCTAGAAAACAAGAACCTGCCCTTGCCTTTTCTTTCTATCCTTTTCAATTTGTCCAAGAGACCCATCAGCCAGCCATTCTTGTTGGATCTGCCCTGAAACGAATCTCAGTTCCTCTTTACTTGTGCTGTTCAGTTGGCATCTGGCGTGTTCTCACTGAGGCCTGATGACCTCAATGGCAGAAGTCCCTATTGGGGGACCCATCTGTCTTGCATAGGATCTTCCAGCACCAGCTGTTACTTTCTGTTTGAAAGCTGAAACCCCAAATAGACCCACCATTACCTCAGGGTTTCCAGTCATAGGGACTTTTCTAGTTCTCTGCTGATTTGCACAACTAAGATGATACTAAACCCAGGGGATGCCCACACACCTCCTAGCCTGGGCAACCAGCTCTGCCAACCCCACTCTCTCCCCCTGGTTCTCTTTGGAGATACACCCATGTGTTATGCACCTTCCCCATAAGAGGGTTGTCCTCCAGCCGAGATTCAGTACCAGGACATATTGACAGTATTGAAACAGTGTCTCCCACACCTCAGTCTGTCAAATACTGTAGTTAAAATTTTCATCATGGTTGAGTATCATAAATACATTATTTAATGTATTTTTCTTTAAATCAACTTATTTTTTAACTTTAAATTTAATTTACTTCAATGTTGTCCTAAATAATATCATCTTCAAGATTAGTGGTTTGACATATTCAATAAGGGTTTAATATGCAGAATATATTAAGAAATCCAGGGAAGTGGATGTGGCTCAAGCACTTGAGCTCCCCGCCTCCCACATGTGAGGTCCCAGGTTCGGTTCCAGTGCCTCCTAAAGAAGATAAACAAATAACAAGCAGACAACAAACAAAAACAAAAATGAGCAATACAACTAGCAAGGATATGGCTCAAGCAGTTGAGTGCCCACCTCCCACATGGGAGGTCCCGGGTTCAGTTCCCAGTGCCTCCTAAAGGAAAAAAAAAACAGACAACGAGTGAAAAACAACAAGCAGACAACAAGCACAAACAACAAACAAGAACAACGAGCAAAAACAACAAGCAAACAGACGAGGGAGCCATCTGGAGGCGGGGAAGAAATCCTACAACTCAACAATAAAAAGACAAATAACCCAATTAAAAAATGGGCAAAAGACTTTAATAGACATTGCTCCAAAGAGGAAATACAAATGGCCAAAGACCACATGAAAAGATGCTCAACATCATGAGCTATTAGGGAAATGTAAATCAAAACCACAATGAGATATCATTTCACAACTACTAGAAAGGCCATTACAAAAAAAAAACACAAAAAAACACAAAAAAACAGAAAGCCATAAGTTTTGGAGAGGATGTGGACAAATAGGAACACTCATTCATTGCTGGTAGCAATGTAAAATGGTGCAGTTGCTGTGGAAGACAGTTTGGCAGTTCCTCAGAGAGCTAGGTATTTAATTACCATATGAACCAGCCATCCCACTACTTGTTATATACCCAGAAGAACTGAAAACAAGGACTAGAACAGATATTTGCCCACCAATGTTAATAGCGGCATTATTCACAATTGCCAAAAGATGGAAGCAACCCAAGTGAATGGATAAATAAAATATGGTGTATACATACCATGGAATATTATTCATCTGGAAGAAGGAATGAAGTCCCGATGCATGTGACAACATGGATAAACCTTGGGAAAATTATGTTGAGTGAAATAAGCCAGACACAAAAAGACAAGCATTGTATGATTTCACTATTATGATTTTAATATATGATTCTAATTATAATAAGCAAACTCATAGAGTTAGAATCTAGAATATAGGTTACCAGGAGATAGATGGGGCTAGAAAATGGGGAGTTGAAGCTTAACTTGTACAAAATTTCTAATTAGGCTGAAGGTAAATGTTTGGAAATGGATGGTAGTGATGGTAGCACATTATTGCGAATGTGATCAACAGCACTAACTATATAAGTAAATGTGGTTAAAAGAGGAAACTTTAGGATGTATACATTATTAGAATAAAAATGAAAAGATAAAACACAGGACTGTACAGCCCAGTTATCCCTATTGTAGGTGATGGACTATAGTTCATAGTACAAGTATAAGAATGTTCTTTCATGAATTATAGCCAATATATGATACTAATGCAAGGTGGTAATAATAGGGAGGTATATGGGAAAAAATACATCTAATGTAAATAATGTATGATAGAATTATTTTAATAATCTTTCATCAGTTGTAACAAAGGTAGCTACTGTTAAAAAATGGTACAATTATTTTTAAAAGTGCTATCATCAATAGTAAAAAATGTTCCATATCAATGCAAGGTGTTGGTGGTGAGGTGGTATATGTGAATCCCATATTTTATGCACGATTGTTTTGTAAACTCACAACTTCTCTAACAAAAAAGTTTTTTTAACTGAGATGATGACAGCACAACTCTGTGATGAAAATGAAAGCCACTGAGTGTACACTTTGAGTGGGTTGTACAAAGCATGGGACTGTGTAACACAGGGAATCCAGTGATGGGAGATAGACTGTGGTTAACAGGACAAATACGAGAACAATTTCTCTTGAACTATAACAAATATATAATACTAATCTAGAGTGTTAATTAGGTGGGTTGGGGGGAAAATACACCAAAAGTAAGATATGGGCTGTAGTTAGTAGTACTATTTTGACGATGCTCTTTCATAGTTTATAACAAATGTTTCACAACAATGCAAGATGGTGGTGGGGAGATGAATGGGAACCCTGTATGATGATATGCATGTTTATTTTGTAAATTCACAAATTTTACTATACACTTACTGTTTCTGTATGTTCATATATGAATGATATACTTCAATAAAATTTTATTTCTAAAAAGGTTTTTTAATTAAAAAAAAAGATTAGTCGTTTGATATGCCAGGTACACATTTTCGAATACATATTAACTAAGCACATGTTTGTGAGAACCGGGTCTGCCTGGGTCAACATGACACAACCATTTGTTCCAGGAAATTCTTGTTCAAGAAGGGAAGACCATAAACCAATATGACTGAAGTTGACTGCTTCAGGAAATATTTGCAAACCAATTTATTCAGGCCCGCAGTTTGCTTACCTGGGCAAAGAGCTCGTTGATCAGACAGCTGTTTACTCATGAAACCCCTTGTCTCCCTGTGTCCTCCAGTCTTGAACCATTGGATCGTAAACCTGGCCAAACCTCAATCCATTCTCTGCCTTTAAAGACCCACCTTAAACTACTTGAGCCCCAACCTCAACACCCTATAAATATTCTCTGAACTTCTCCTTCTGGGACACAGCTAAGACTGTCAAGGGAGGGTTCTCTCTTCTTGCAGTAAATCTAATAAACAACGTTGCTCAATCAACAGGTTTTTCTGATGGTCTTGAGGGAGCTGACAGTCAGAAACTATGAAAATTTTAAATGTTCAACTGGTGACACCTAAAATCATCTCTTACACTATATACATGGTGCCCTTTGACAAACATTTCCTTTAGAAACAAACAGCAAGAGAAACATGGTTCTGCTACAATGTACTGTTCTCTCCCACTACTCTCCTTTCTCTTCCCCTCCCTTATTTCCTTCCTCCTCCCATGTCCCCACCCCCAGACCCCCTTTTGTACCTAAACTGTCCCTGCCCTCTGTGACTCTGAAGGCGGGACACCAGCTTAAGGGGGCAAGGAGACCACCTGCAGATGAGCAAATGGGATTATAGTGAGAGTTACAAAGTTTATAAGTAGAACCAGCCTATAGTTTGAAAATATTGTTACATTAAAACAGAATAATGATAACAATTGAGGTGATGAATGCACAACTATGTGGTTATACCAAATACCATGATTGTACACTTTGGATGGATTGTATGCTTTATTAATATGTATCAATTAAATTGATTTATTAAAAAAAAAAAAAAAACAGAATAATGAATGATTTGTGGCAGTAGCCATCATAATCACTCCCAGGTAGGTAGAGGCTTACATGGTGTGATTTGAGATTATCAAGAAGGCTCCTCTCAATGCCCAAAAAAACAGAGTATCTACAACTGCCCATCTCAAAAAAAACAGAGTATCTACAACTGCAAGCAAGACATCTGCCCCATGGGATCTAAGCCCCTCTCAATCAGAAGCAGAGTGAGCATCACCAATCCAAAATCAAGACTGAGGAATGAACAAACTTAAGGGGAGAATACAACTTTGGACTAAAGTAGACTTACTATTATTCTATTAATGAAAGAACTGGTATCATTGATATAAAGGCAGTGGTCACCAGAGGTTCTGAGGGGAGGGAGAGGGAAGAATAGGTATAACATGGGGCATTTTTGGGACATTGGAATTGTCCTGCATGACATTGCAATGACAGATACAGGCCATTATACATTTTGTCAAAACCTGTAAAATTGTGCAGTGCAAAATGTAAACCATAATGTAAACCATAGACCATGGTTAGTGGCAATGCTTCAATAGAGGTTCATCAATTGTAACACATGTACCACACTGATGATGGATGTTGTTAATGCGGGAAAATGTGGGAAGGAAGGGGGTGGGGCATATGGGAATCCCCTATATTTTCTATGTAACTTTTATGTAATTTAAAGCTTCTTTAAAAAAAATAAAAATGAAAAAATAAGGGGAATGGGATATTTTCTTTTGGGCTAAGGAAAAAAAAGTCTCCTCTGCCACAAATCTTGGTTTGTCCCCACTTTCCCCACCACTCACAGGCATCACAGGGGATGAACTTTTAACTTTAACACATGTGAAGGATTGGCCTCCTTTCTGGTACTTTGAAGAGGCAAAATCCGAGGAGATATACTAATAACAATCACTCCTACATAGTGAGCAGTTACTATGGAGAGGATCTGTTCTTAGGCTTCTGTGTGCATTTCAGGTTTTGACTCTTCAAGACATGAATGGCAGGTACAGTTGCCCACAATTTACAGATTTTTAAAACTTGCAATTCTTAAAATTTTTAAATTTATGATATTAAGAGGAAACTGAGGCTTCAAATGGTTTAAGTATCTGCCCAAGTTCACAGCAGAACTGGTACGTGGCAGGTGGAGCCAGTCACTCCGAGTTGCTGTTTCCTTAATATCGCCATGAATGGGTGTCATAACCCACATTTTTTCAAAATGCTTGCACATACATCTTCTCATTTCCTCATCAGCACATCCCCTTGAGGGAGAATATACTATTTTTAGTGACAGTTTGTCAGTTCAGTTTCCTCTGGGTGAGAAGGTGGCAGCAGGTAAGGGAAAGGGGTTAAGGTTTTCCCCCACCTGCCTGGAAGGAGGAGGAGAAGGGGGAAGGGTGGGGAGGGAAGG
>JAQZBX010100416.1:0-11370 GCA_029593785.1 Cabassous unicinctus | reverse complement strand
GTTACCAAATATTTTCTCCCATTGAGTAGGCTGCCTTTTCACTTTCTTGACAAACTCCTTTGGGGTGCAAAAGTTTTTAATTTTTCTTTCGTTGCACATGCTTTGGGTATAAAGTTCATGAAACCTTTTCCTAACACAAGATTCTGTAGATGCTTCCTTACATTATCTTCTGTATTAATCAGCCAAAGGGGTGCTGATGCAAAATACCAGAATTGGTTGGTTTTTATAAAGGGTATTTATTTGGAGTAGACGCTTACAGTTACAAGGCCATAAAGCGTAAGTTTCTTCCCTCACGAAAGTCTTTTGCTACATGTCGGAGCAAGATGGCTGCTGACGTTTGCCAGGGTTCAGGCTTCGTGGGTTCCTCTCTTCCCAGGGCTCTGTTTCTCTCTGGGCTCAGCAACTCTGTTTTCTCCACAAGGTCAGCTGTAGACTATGAGGCTCTCTGGGCTTTGCCTCTCTCCACAAGGCCAGCTATGAACTGTCAGGCAAAGGCTCATCTCTTTTCCTGTGGTCTTCTCTCCTTCCTTACGACCAAGCTCCTCTGTGTGCTTACTTCCCGGGGCTCCAGCTCAAAAACTCCAGCATCAAAACTCCAACATCAAAAAACTCCAACTCTGTCATTTGCCATGTCTTTTTTCTCTGAGTCCCCACCCACCAAGGGGCAAGGACTCAACACCCTAATGACATTGCCCAATCAAAGCCTGAAGCATAATTTAATCATGCCCAGGGGATCAGACCAGTTTACAAACATAATCCAAAATTTATTTTTGGAATTCATAAATAATGCCAAACTGCTACATCTTCCAAGGTCTTTATGGTCTTGGTTCTTATATTTAGATCTTTGATCCATCTTGAGTTAATTTTTGAATAAGGTATGAGATCTTGTTCCTCTCTCATTCTTTTGGATGTGGATATCAAGTTCTCCAAGTACCATTTGTTGAAGAGTCCATTCTCTCCTAGTTGAAAGGGCTTGGTGATCTTGTCAAATATCAGTTGACTCTATATGCAAGGATCTATGTCAGAACTCTCATTTCGCTCCCATTGGTCCTGGCACAAGGGGTGTCTATCCTTGTGCGAGTACCATGCAGTTTGACCACTGTAGCTTTGTAATATGTTTTAAAGTCAGGTAGTGTGATTCCTTCTATTTCATTTTTCTTTTTTTAATATGTCTTTGGCTATTTGGGGTGTCTTGCCCTTCTGAGTAAATTTCATAGTTAGTTTTTCCAATTCAGTAAAAAATGTTGTGGTGATTTTTATTGGGATTGCATTAAATCTGTAGATCGGTTTGGGTAGGATAGACATCTTAATGATAAGTCTTCCTATCCATGAACAGAGAATATTCTTCCATTTATTTAAGTCGTCTTTGATTTCCTTCAACAGTGTTGTGTAGTTTTCTGCATGTAAGTCACTTACATCTTTAGTTAAATTTATTCCTAGTTGCTATTGTAAATGGGAGTTTTTCTTGATTTCCTCCTCAGATTGCTCATTATTGGTGTACAGAAATGCTACTGATTTTTGCATGTTGATTTTATAACCTGCGACTTTACTGAAATCATTTAATAGCTCTTGAAGCTTTGTTGTAAATTTCTCAGGGCTTTCTATGTATAGGATCATGTTGTCTGCAAATAGTGAAATTTTTACTTCTTCTTTTCCAATTTGGATGCCTTTTATATCTTTTCCTTGCCTAAGTGCTCAAGCAAATACTTCTAACACAATGTTAAATAGAATTGGTGAAAGTGGGCATCCTTGTCTTGTTCCCAATTTTAAAGGGAAAGCTTTTAGGATTTCACCACTGAATATGATGTTAGCTGTGAGATTTTCATATATACCCTTTATTATGTTGAGGAAGTTTCCTTCTATTCCTATCTTTTGTAGTGTTTTTATCAGGAAAGGGTGCTGTATTTTGTCAAATGCTTTTTCTGCATCTATAGGGATGATCATGTGATATTTTTCTTTCGATCTGTTTATGTGGTGTATTACATTCATTGGTTTTCTTATGTTGAACCATCCTTACATACTAGGGATGAAATGCACTTGGTCATGGTGTATAATTCATTTGATGTGTTGTTGAACTCGGTTAGCAAGTATTTTGATGAGGATTTTAGCATCTAGGTTCATTAGAGAGATTGATATATAGTTTTTCTTTCTTGTGGCGTCTTTGTTTGGCTTTGGTATTAGGGTGATGTTGACATCATAGAATGAGTTAGGCAGTGTTCCTTCTACTTCTACTTATTGGAAGAGTTTAAGCAGGATTGGTGTTAGTTCTTTCTGGAATGTTTGGTAGAATTCACCTGTGAAGCTGTCCTGGCCTCTTCTTAGTTGGGAGTTGTTTTTTTTTGTTTTTTTTTTTAAAGATTTATTTATTTTATTTATTTATACTCCCCCTTGCTGCTTGTGTTGCTGTGTCCATTCACTGCGTGTCTTCTCTGTGTCTGCTTATCTCCCCCTTGCTGTGAGGTCTTGCCGCATCAGCCCACGGCGCCGCGCGAGCCGGCCTGCCCTCACAAGGGGGCGCCGGGAAGCGAACCCGGGGCCTCTCATATGGTAAACGGGTGCTCTATCCTTTGCGCCACACCCGCTTCCTCCTGTGAGGTTGCTGCATCAGCCCACCGCACCGCTCAGGCCGGCGTGCCCTCACAAGGAGGCCTCGGGAAGCGAACCCGGGCCAAGTTGGGAGGTTTTTGATGACTGATTCTATCTCTTTACTTGTGACTGGTCTGTTCATTTCATCAATTTCTTCTTTAGTCAATGTAGGCTGCTTATGTGATTCTAGGAATTTGTCCATTTCCTCTAAATTATCCATCTTGTTGGCATATAATTTTTCAAAGTATCCTCTTATGATACTCTTTATTTCTCTGGGGTCAGTGGTGATATCCCTTTCCTCGTTTCTTATTTTATGTATTTGCATCTTCTCTCTTTTTTTATTTCTTAATCTAGCTAAGGGTTTGTCAATTTTATTGATCTTCTCGAAGAATCAGGTTTTGTTTTTGTTTATTTTTTCTAGTGCTTTCTTATTTTCTATTTCATTTAGTTCTGCTCTAATCTTTGTTGTGTTTCTTTCTACTTCCTTTGGGTTTAGTTTGTTGTTCTTTTTCTAATTCTTCCAGGTGTGCAGTTAGGTCTTTGATTTTAGCTCTTTCTTCTTTTTTGATATATGCATTTATATGAATTTCCCTCTCAGTACAGCTTTTGCTGCACCCCATAGGTTTTGATACATTGTGTTGTCATTTTCATTCGTTTCAAGGTAGTTACTGATTTCTTTTTAGATTTCCTCCTTGACCCACTGTTTGTCCAAGATTGTATTGTTCAACTTCCATATCTTTGTGCCTAAGCTGGTTGTGTGTCCCTTACTGATTTCTAGCTTCATTCCACTGTCGTCAGAGAAATTACTTTGTATAATTTCAGTCTTTCTGAATTCATTGAGAGTTGTTTTGTGGCCTAGCATGTGGTCTATCCTGGAGAATGATCCATGTGCACTCGAGAAGAATGTATATGCCTCTGTATTTGGGTGTAATGTTCTGTATATGTCTATTAGGTCCAGGTCCTCTAATGTATTATTCAAAGTCTTTGTTTCTTTATTGATTCTCTGTCTAGATGTTCTGTCTAATGGTGATAATAGTGTATTAAAGTCCCCCACTATAATTGTAGAGGCATCTCTTTCTCCACTTAGTTTTTTCCAGTGTTTGCCTTGTGTATTTTGAGGCACCCTTGTTAGGTGCATAAATGTTTATGATTGTTCTTTCTTTTTGATAGATCACCCCTTTTATTAATATGTAGTGTCCTTCCTTGTCTCTTCCAATAGTTTTTAAAGTCTATTTTGTCCTATATTAGTATAGCTACTCCCGCCCTTTTTTGGTTATTGTTTGCTTGTAAAATTGTTTTCCAACCATTCACTTTGAGCCTTCTTGCATCCCTGGGTTTAAAGTGGGTTTATTGTAGACAGCATATAGATGGGTCATATTTCCTTATCCATTCTGCCAGTCTGTGTCTCTTGACTGATGAGTTTAATCCATTAACATTCAATGTTATTACTGGAATTACTTACATTAGCCATATTTTCTTTAGGCTTATGTATACCATATGTTGTTTCTATTTCTCTTATTAATTTTTTAGTTGTTCTTACACTCTCCTCCATCTCTCTCTCTCCTATTTTTTTCCTTTTGAACTGCAGAACTCCCTTTAGTATTTCTTGAAGTGCAAATTTCTTATTGACATACTCTCTTAATTTCTGTTTATCTGTGAATATTTTGAGTCCTCCCTCATTTTTGAATGCCAGCTTTGCTGGATAGAGAATTCTTGGCTGGAAGTTTTTTTCTTTTAGTACCTTAACTATATCATACCACTGCCTTCTTGCCTCCATGGTTTCAGATGAGAAATCAGCACTTAATCTTATTGAGCTTCCCTTGTTTGTGATGGTTCTCTTTCTCTTGCTGCTTTCAGTATTTTCTCTTTGTCTTGAGCATTGGGCAATTTGACAAGTATATATCTTGGAGTAGGCCTGTTAGGATTTATACTGTTTAGGGTGCGCTGTGCTTCCTACATATGTACATCCATCACCCTCAATAGGGTTGGGAAATTTTCAGCCATTATTTCCTCCAACACTCCTTCTGTCCCTTTTCCCTTCTCTTCTTCTTCTGGGATGTCTATAATGCGTATGTTTGTGCATTTTGTGTTGTCTTTCAAATCCCTAAGTCCCTGCTGAATTTTTCTCTTTTTATCTATCTGTTCTACTATCTGTTTGATTTCAGCTGTACTGTCTTCCACATTGCTGGTTCTTTCCTCTGCCTGTTCAAATCTGCTGTTATGTGCTTCCAGTGTGTTTTTTATTTCTTGGATTTGCCATTCATCACCATCATATCTATTATCTTTTTATTTATGTTTACAATTTCTTCAGTATGTTCTCCCAGTGTGTTCTTAATATCCTTAATCTCTTCCTTCACTTCATTAAGTTGATTCATGATATTTGTTTGGACATCTCTGTTTAGTTGTTCTATGTTCAGCATCTATGTTTGTTGGACTGGGCCATGTCTTCCTGTTTCTCAGTATGGCTTGTAATTTTTTGTTGGTGTCTAGGCATCTGTTTATCTTGATAGGTTTATTTAATTGATTGCTTCTCTTTCTATTCTATGATTTTATTTTGTCGTCGTTTATGTGTGTGTGGTAAGGTTTCACTTTGGCAGTTCATTCCTCTTACTCTATTTCCTTGTTGTTTTGGCTTGTTTGTCTCTCTGACCGTCTCTCTCCTGGGAGTTGTGAAGCAGTATCCTGGTTTGCTGTACCCCAAAGCAGGTCCCCAAGGCAGGCTCTGGCTCTTTCTCTGTTGTTATAATGATCGCTGAGCCATATCTGCCTAACCCATTGACCATGTTCCCACTTTCCCTACCTTCATTGTTTCTGATGAGAAATTGGCACTTAATCTTATTGAGGCTTGCATGTATGTGATACATTGCTTCTCTCGTATGGCTTTGAGAATTCTCTTTTCATCTTTGGTATTCAACAGTTTGTTTATAATATTCTTTGGTATGGGGTCTATTTGGTTTATCCTGTTTGGAGTTCATTGAGCACCTTGGATGTGTGTATTCATGTCCTTTATTAAATCTGGGAAGTTGTCAGTAATTATGTCTTTGGGTATTCTCTCTGCCCCTTTCTCTCTTTCTCCTTCTTGGACTCCCATGATGCAAATATTGGCATGCTTGATGGTGTCCCACAGGTTCCTCAGGCTGTTCACTTTCCTTCATTCTTTCTTTTTTCTCCTTAGACTGGATAATTTCAATGACCTTATCTTCAACTTCACTGATTCTTTCTTCCAGTTTTAATCTGTTGAAACCCCCTCAGGAATTTTTTAATTTTGGTCACTGTGGTCTTTTTGGTGCCTTTTCATAATTTCCATCTCTCTTTTGATATTGTGTTTGTGTTCATCTGTTGTTTTTCTGATTTCCTTCAGTTCTTTGTGCATGTTTTTCTTTAACTCTTTGAGCATAAGTAGGATCATTTTTTTAAAAGTCTCTGGTGCATTCCAGGTCTGGTCATCCTCATTGTTGATTTCTAACTTTAATTTTCTCCTTTGCCTGGACCGTAACTTCCTGTTTCTTTTTATGTTTTGTAATCTTTTGTTGAAACCTGGACATTTTGATATTTTAATGTATTATATCTGCAATTTAGGCTCTGAGGCATCTGTTAAACTTGTATACAGCTAGGGTTATGACAGAGCTTCCCTTGAATACCAGAAGCTAATTTTACGAAAAAAAGGAAAAAAGGAGAACACCTTTCCCAGGCTTTGAAGATTGACGTGTGTGAGTACTGTCCTTCAGGGCTTATCCATACAAAGAGCTTAGAGAATATCTCCAGGCCAAAATGTAGGGACCTTCCTGATCCTTTCTGTGTATGTTTTTTGTCTTAGGCACGTATGCGTGACCCTAAGAATTCCCCCATTTACACTGATACAAATGTCCCCTCTTCCCTAGGAAAGAGTTTACTCATGGTCCTGGGCACTTTACTGTATGTCCTACAGGCAGCAATCCCTTGCCTCAGGCTTGACTGCTCTCCAGCAGCATTCTATAGGAGAGTGCTGTGAACCACCTTCTACACACAGGACACATTCTGGGACTGTGAGTCCTTCAGGCCACCAACAGACAGATTGGGCCAGACATATATGTTCCTGGTGTGTGCATGAGGGTTACTCTGTTCCTTCTGAAACTGTGACTAGTGATCCATGCACAGGGAGAACAGGCTGGCTCCCTGAGCTGGTGAGGGGTGGAGGAAGGGCCAGTCAGGGTGCCAGGAGATCATACCAGTTTTAAGTGGCTTTTTTCTTGACTTGGAGCTTGCTCTGTTACTTTGTTACTACAGTCCTTTAACTGTTGTCTGGACCTTTGAGAAAGATGTTTCTGGCAATTATTATTGTTTGTTCAAAGCTTCTGCAGGGGGTTGGAGCCCTGAAGCATCTCACTCCACCATCTTGATTCTTGTATTTCTTTTTCATGCAAATTGCATTGGCTTAAGTGCCTCTAGTACAATGTTGAATAGGACTGGTGAGAACAGATATCTTTGCCTTGTTTATAATCTTAGGGGAACCATTAAATGTGATGTTAGTGAAGGCTTTTTTTGTAGATGCCCTTTATCAGTTTGAGGAAGTTTCTTTTTCTTCCTAGTTTGCTGAGGGTTTTTATCATAAATGTGCATTGAATTTAATTGCCTGTTTTTCCATGTTTATTGAAATGATTATATGATTTTTATTCTTTTATCTGTTAATGTGGTGAATTACATTGATTTTCATATGTTTAATTTACTTTGCATTCCCAGAATAAACTCTACCTTGATTGTTTTACTTTCCTAGGCCACTTAAAGCACATACCATGAAATGGGTCAGCTTAAAAAATGGGGATTTATTAACTTACAGTTTGAGGCTGAGAAAATGTCCAAATCAAGGCATCCCAAAGGCAATATTTTCTTCCCAAAGACTGGCTGCTGACAATTTTTGGCTCCTTTGCCACATGCAAGGCACATACATGGTGGCATCTGCTAGTCTCTCCCTTCTCTTTATAAACGTAATGAATATAGGGTTAAAAAAGAGAAAGCCACAGAAGCAAGAAGAAACACCTCCATGGAATGGTTTGCTGACGGGCGCCATCTGCTGGCTGGGTGGGAAATGTCTGGGAGTTGCACAGCAATGTCCTGGTCTGCTGACCCCTAAACAGGTCCCTCGGACAGCTTTTGGCCCTTTCTTCATTGTTTTTGTAAGAGCTGAGCTTGCCTGCCCACTCTAATGCCATCTTCTTGAAACTCCAAATTGGCTCAGATTTTGTATTTATTGTTATAATAGTTTTAGTAATTTGTGTTCTTCAAGGAATTTGTACATTTTTTTTCTGAGTTGTCAAGTGTATTGCTATATAGTTGTTAATAATGTCCCCATATTGTCTTTTTTTTAAATGTTTTTTTAACTTTATTTTGTACATTTAATAATTGAAAATATAAACAATTAAAAACTAAAAAGTAAACACAGATGAATAAATACATTTCTCAATTAAATGTACTGGAAACATAAATTTTTTTTTTAGTCAAACACATTGTCTTTTTAATGTCTGTGGCATCTGTTGTGATGTCATCTGTCATCTCTGATATTGGTGGTTTGTGTTTATACTTTTAAAAAAATAAGTCTTGCTAGAGGTTTATCAATTTTATTAATCTTTTCAAAGAACCAACTTTTGAGTTTATTGATTTTCTTTGTTTATATTCCATTAATTTCTTGTCATCTTCTAGCTTCTTAAGGTGGTCCTTTAGTTGTTATATCAGCAGTTTGTGTAGGGTGCCTATATGTCATTCCTTTTACTCTCAGTGTTATCTTGGTGAGGATGATAAATTACACGGTTTCCTTAGGATGTGGACCTCTGGAGATTAGTTGTGGTTTTTTGTTTGTTTGTTTTTGGGGGAAGGGTGGTTTCATCTTTTCCATTGATCTCAACCCCAAACATTTGCTTAATCCTGAAGCTTATTTGGATGATTTTATAGGTGTTTAGGTGTGCTCATTGCTTCTCAGGTGTCACTCAGTTTTTGGGGTTTTTTTTCAAGGAGGTACCCGGGATTGAACCCAGGACCTTGTACACGGGAAGTAGGCACTCAACCTCTGAGCTACATCTGCTCCCCCAATCAGTTTTTAATAGTTCTTTATATTATCAGTGACAGATGCTGCAGATATTTTCTCCTAGCATGTTAGTTATCTTTGGATTGTTTATAGTGATTTTTGATCATGCAAACCATTTTATATTTATGTAGGTCAAAAATACCAGTCTTTTTTGCCTCTGGATTTGGGGCCATAGTTAGCCTTTCCCTACACTGAGGACAAAGAAAAATTCTCCCATATTTTCTTCTAGTTACTTGTATGTTAGTTTCTCTCTCTCTCTTACTTTTCATTTAGAACTTTGATCCATTTGGAGGATATTCTTGTGTGTGACGTAAGGTGTGGATTTACTTTTATCTTTGTCCAAATGGTTTCCCAGTTGTCCCTGCAGCATTTATTATCTTCCCCAATGATTTGAGGTGCCCTCTTTATCATATATTAAATTTCTGTATGTACCTGTGCCTATTTCTGGGTTAATCTATTTCACAGCTCTTATTTGTCTATTCATGCATCAGTACTACACTTTTATTTATAGAGCTTTTATAGATTGCTTTAATGTTTGCAAGATATAAGCCCCCTTGTAGTTTTTTTATTCTTCAGTGTTTTCCTTGCCATTTTTGTCTGTTTCTTTTTCCCTATGTACTTTAGTACTAACTTGTCTAGCTCCAATATAAAGCTTATTGCTTATTGATATTCTATGGAGAAGCCTGTTAAATTTATAAATTAATTTTAGTAGAACTGACATCATTATAATATTGAGTCATCCTATTAATGAACTGGGGATATTGTTTTATTTGTTTAAGTGTACTTTTGTGTCTTTCAGGAATGTTATAAATTTATCTTTTTAAGTTTTGCACACTTATTGAAAAGTTTATTCCTAAGTGTTTAATTCTCTTTATTGTTATTATAATTGGGTTTTCTCTACCATTATGCCCTCTAACTGGTATTTGTTAGTGAAGGGAATTGATTTCTGCATGTTAATTTTATATCCTGCTACCATACTGAATTCTTTTATTTTTTTAGTTAGTTTTATCTTTTATTATTGATACTCTAGGTTTCTGTAGGTATACCAGGGATCTACAAATTTTGTCTGTAAAGAGCCAGATAATAAATAATTTAGGCTTTATTACATATATCTCTGTTGCATTTTCTTTTCTTTATTTTCTTTTAAACCAGCCTTTAAAAATATTGGTTTGAGGGCCATACAAAAACAGAACTTGTGCCATGGTTTTTTGAACTCTGCATTTTGTCTTCAAATATAGTATTATTTCTTCCTCCCAGTTCTTATGCTTCTAGAGTTGATTTCTCTCTGTAATTGGCTAATACCTCTGGAACATTGTTGAACAATTGTGGAGATAATGGGCATCATTGCCTTGTTCCTGATAGTAGTGCAGAGGTCTTTAGTGTTTTCCCGTTATGTAAAAACTGGCTTTAAGACTAAGGTATATGTATATATCATGTTAAGAAAGCAGCCATCAATTCCCATTTCCTTGAAAAATTTTTAATCAATTTTATTGAAATGTATTCATAAGCCATACAATCCATCTAAAGTGTACAATCAGTGGTATTTGAAATAATCACAGAGCTGTGCATTCATTGCTTCAATATTAGAGCATTTTCATCACTCAAAAAAAACAAAAAAAACCAAAACTCTACCTTTTAGTAGTCACCTCTCAATTTCTCTATTCTCCTGCCATATATAACTGCTAATCTAGTTCCGTCTCTGTAATTTATTTGTATTTACATTTTGTATCAGTGGATCAAACAATATGTAGTACTTTTTGTCAAGTTTCTTTCACTTAGCATACTTCCTTTTTTTTTTTAACCGTTGATGGTAGGTTATTAATATATTACTATACAGTACTGTCCATTGATTGCTTTGGTTGTATTTTTGCCCAAATATCACCCTGATATTAATGTCTTGTGACGTTAAGGTACATTTGTTCTATTTTAGAGAAAAACATTTTTATGTATGCACTATTAAACATATACACTTTTCATATGAGGGTTTGCTATGCTATACTGTCCCATGATTTCATTTTTTAGCTTTCCTTCTAGTGATTTACATGACCTTAGACTTTCCCTTTTAACCACTATCATACCCATATATTGTGCTGCTAATTACAAATACTTTTATGTGCTTTCACCATTTCTACCATTTTCTCAAATGTTCTTAATCAGGAATGGATGTTTAATTTTGTGAAAGGCTTTTTTAGCATCTATAAAGATAATTATAAGATTTTTCTTCTTAGATTTTTCAGTATGGTATATAAGTGTATAATATTAATGGATTTCTTAATATTGAACCAACCTGGATTGAATAAATCCTACCAGGTTGTAGTATGTTATTTTCTTAATTTGGTGTTGGATTTTATTTACAAAAATTTTTATATCGGTATTCATATGTGATAGTGATCTATAGTTCTTTCTTTTTACTGTCTTTATCAGATTTAGGCATCAATGTTACACTTCATAGAAAGAGTTAGAAAGTTTTCTTTAATTTTCAGTGTTCTGAAATAATCTATGGAGTATTGGAACTATCTGGCTGAAATACTGGGTTGAATTCCCCTGTGATACCATTGGGCCTGGTGATTTTTTGTGGAATAAGTTTCTTAATAACTTTTCTATGGAAATTGGTCTGTTTAGGTTTTGTATCTGTAATGTGTTCATTTTTGGTACTCTGTATTTTCCTAGAAAAGTATCTGTTTCATCTGGGTCTTCATATTCATTTGCATAGAGGTCTGCAAAAT
>JAQZBX010100415.1:0-11367 GCA_029593785.1 Cabassous unicinctus | reverse complement strand
TCCATTCGCTGCATGTCTTCTCTGTGTCTGCTTATCTCCCCCTTGCTGTGAGGTCTTGCCACATCAGCCCACGGCGCCGCGTGAGCCGGCCTGCCCTCACAAGGAGGCTCAGGAGGCGAACCCGGGGCCTCTAATATGATAAACGGGTGCTCTATCCATTGCGCCACACCCGCTTCCTGCCGTGAGGTTGCTGCATCAGCCCACCGCACCGCTCAGGCCAGCGTGCCCTCACAAGGAGGCCTCGGGTGGCGAACCCGGGCCTCCCACATGGTAAACGGGGGCTCTGTCCACTGAGCCACACCCGCTTCCCTCTGGTTTTTTAATAATAGCCATTCTGTATGGTGTGAGATGATATCTCATTGTAGTTT
Source organism: Cabassous unicinctus (assembly GCA_029593785.1). NCBI lineage: Eukaryota > Metazoa > Chordata > Mammalia > Cingulata > Chlamyphoridae > Cabassous > Cabassous unicinctus. The sequence goes on along the minus strand of JAQZBX010100415.1, from coordinate 10,999 downwards.
TGATCTGTATTTCCCTAATAGCTAGTGATGTTGAACATCTTTACATGTGTCTTTTGGCCATTTGTATTTACACTTAGGAAAAATGTCTCTTCAAGTCTTTTGCCCATTTGTTAATTAGGCTGCTTGTCATTTTGTCATCAAGTTGTGTGATCTGTTTATATAACATGGAACTCAATCCCTTGTCAGATATGTGGTTTCCAAAGATTTGTTTCCCATTGAGTTGGCCGCCTTTTCACCTTCTTAACAAAATCGTTTGAAATACAAAGTGTTTAAATTTGAGGCAGCCCCATTTATTTAATTTTTCATTTGCTCGTTCTATGGGTTCAAGGTCCAAGAAACCACTACTAACCACAAGATCTTGAAGATGTTTTCCTACACTTTTTTCTAGGAGTTTTATGGTTCTAGTTTTTATATTTAGGTCCTTGATCCATTTTGAATTGGTTTTTGCATAAAGTGTGAGATAGGGGTCCTCTTCCTTTCTTTTAGATATGGATATCCAGTTTTCCAAGCAAGACTGCTCTGACCCAGCTGAGTGGTTGTGGTAGTTTTGTTAAAAATCACTTGACCATAGATGTGAGGGTTTATTTCCGAACCCTTGATTCGATTCCTTTGCTCAATCTGTCTAACTTTATGCCAGTACCATGCTGTTTTTACCACTGTGGCTAGATATGTTTTAAAGTTAGGAAGTGAGAGTCCTCCAACTTCATTCTTCTTTAAGATAATTTTGGCTATTTGGGGACCTTACCCTTCCAGGAAAAATTGATAATTGGCTTTTCCAATTCTACAAAGAAGGATATGGAAATATTTATGTGGATAGCGTTAAATCTATAGATCAGTTTGGGTAGAATTGACATCTTAATGATATTTAGTCTCCCAACCCATAAACATTTATTTAGATCATCTTTGGTTTACCTTTTCCCCACCAAGGCATGAGAGATGCCTTTGCTCCGTACCCTCTCCAACACTTGGTGGTGCTAGAATTCTTTAACTTTTGACAATCTGATATGTGTGAAATGGAATCTCTTGGCTTTAATTTTATTTTTCCAAAGTATTTTCTTTTCAGACAAAAATAACTATTTCTTAGTAAAAACAGGAAATACTACTTGCTATGTTAACTTTTTTAATTGGTAAATTTAAAACTACAACTTAGGAAAATAACACTGGGAAACTTATCTGCATTTTTTTCCCCTAATGAGACAGTGGTTTTGATGAAAAGTAGTTCTACATAGAAGGAGGGAGGGAGAAGTCTCCTAATATTTCATGGGTTACAAAGCAACTTACAGGTCACATAAATTGTCTCTTTCCGATTGGCAGAGGTCTTGGTAAAGGAATCTTTGGTTAAGGAGAAAAACCAAGTCTGACAAGAAGATGGGGTTGCTACGTGTCAGCAGTACTGTTTGAAAGAAAAGGTTGCGACATACATTTTCCACTGGCAGGTTGTCACACATATCATTTGTAAATAGATGGAATATGAATACCAAAGACCTAAATATCACACAGGCTATTGAGGAGTGATAGGATCTGGAACCAGGCTATGAGAGTCCCCAGTGAATAGACCATCTGTTGAATTAGAGCAATTTGTCTTTTGTCTTTATGAGGCCTATTTTTTTTTTTCTATACAAGTATTCTAGGGATACATTTCATTGGCTTTTATTTTTACAGCCATAGCACCCCAAATTCTCTGTGGTAATAACTGAGTCAGATTGCCAAATGAAAAAATAATTGTTAGTGCCATACCTCTATAGGAGTAATTACTGAAATTCTTTTCTCCATATCATTACTCTTAATGGGTTACTGAGATTACATTTTAATTTCCAAGTGTAATTTTCTTTTTATATTAAGTACTTCATTTTTCAACATGCTAACTCTTCTCCTTTTACAGGAGATTCTTTAACTTGTCATAGTTGTGATGGATGGGTGGTCCAGGCTTTTTTGCCCTGTATAACTGGGGAAATCTATGCAAGTTGGAGGGCAATGGTTGCATAATAAATCTAGGATTAGAATGATGCCTTTTAACATTTGCTCCTGTCTGGTACTTCACTCACTAGAGTAATTCCTGAAATTTCTGCCAATATGTAGCTCCAGGCAACAACTGACTTAAGCCCAAGTTACCAGAAAGGCAAAGATTTGGGGGAGAAGTTGAAGAGGACATTTTTTTGACTAAGCCCAAAATGACTTTGCATAATTTTCATTATCTCATTCAATATTCTGTTTACCAGTACCCTGATAATGATGCCCCAACTTGGCAGTGACCCTTTACCTAAGTGGTAAAGGGGGAACAGCACCTCAACTTCTCCCCAGTCTTTGCCTCCAAGTGAGGAAGACCTTAGGGTGCCACTGAGGATCAGTTACTGAGATGGTAAACCACTTTCAATGATGCGCCTGTACTAGCGGGAGGAGGGGTAGGAAATTCTTTAGGACTCACTGAAGCAAAACACTTGGTACCTAATAGGTACTGAATTAATCTTGGTAGAGGAAAAGCTATATCTCTCCAAATACATTATTTACTTTTATTTTTGTTATTTTATTTTGTGGACATTTTGAACTAGGTAAAGGGCCATGTTACTTTAATTTCTTTGGTCGCTTAAGACACTTAGATCCAGATTTGCAGCCAACCTCTAAAAACACACAGCCTTTTGACATGTATTCTTGTGCTGGCTTCATTTTTTCTGCCCGTGTTTGCTCTCGTTCTGATTTCCTCATTACCTTATGTTATCCTATTATAGAGTGTGTACTTTTATAAGCTTCCATAAATCCTTCTGGAATGAAATTCCCTTCTCCAAGCAATGTCTTAGAGAAGTCTTGCTGAAGGACTCCCACAAATAGTAATGTACAAAGGCTAAGGCACTTGGTGAATTACTAACTTGCACAAGTTAATGAGGTGACAGTTCATGGGAAGGTTTGACTTCTTTGAGACTGAAAGCCAAGACCTTTTCTTATGTAAGAAGTTCTCTGGGAGGAGGGGTGTGGGAGGCAGTACTTTCCAGTTCCAGGTCCCTTTTCAGTCGCGAACATGTGAGATAATGGGTTAAGACACTGTCCCAGAATGTGCCCTATGGAACATGACTTCTCAGGATATTATACAGTGCTACCTTAAAAACAAATGGCGAAAAAGAGAAAAAAAGAAAGGGGAAAATCTGTGAGGAAATGTGTAATTAACCAAAGTTAGTCAGGTTTTTTACTGAAAAGCTTTTCAGTCTTTAATATGCAAATTTATTCTGGCTTTCCCAGAACATCTGATAGAGTGTCCTATTTCCTAAACTCATTTGGCTCCAGATTCTGGTTTATGGAAATCCCTTATGCTGCCCCATACCCTATTTCCCAAATCCCCGACATAATTTTGGAGATCTTGGGTGAGGAATTAATTCTTCAGTTCATTCTCTCAGTGGGTCTAGATGCCTGGGGGATGTGCAAAGCAGTTAACAATCAGTACATCACTTCCTTCCATAAATCAGAATAGATGCAGTGGCCCTGGAAGAAGGTCCTAGAGCACTGCTCCCTTTGCTAGATGCCAACTGGTATTGCTGGATCTACGGGGAGTGAGGGGAGTAGAGCTGATGGGGCTCAGCTCAGTGGCTCCCAGCCCACCAGCATGTAGATGTTTTGATATTAATGATCAGCATTCTTCTGTATGCAGCTGCTTAATACCTAAGCCCTACCTAGAGGCCAAAGGGCATTTTTCTGATTGGTTACATCTAAGGAGAATTAGGAGGTTAAGTTTTATAGGGACCATGTCCTACAATGAAATGAGGGTCTAGGGTTCATTTTTATTTTAACTCTAAATTTAGAAGGAACAAAAAATAGTTGCCAAGATTCTGCTTGCCAATGGCCATAATAGGATGATTAAAAATATGCAAGTGTGAATCTTGGTTAATGAAAGAAAAGCTTCAGAAAAGCTAACTGTTGGTCACTATTAGGCCCATCTAATGAGTCAAACAGACCTCATTTACCCAAGATGAGTCAGAACTCAACATTCCTTGCCAAATTAGTATATTTTGAATAGCATTACTGAAGTGTTAATTTTGAATTTCTCTGGGTCCAGTCCAAGGTGCAGTTTATTATGTGACATGAACCTGTTACTATATGTCTCCTGAGCCTTAAGTCAAAACATGTTGTTTAAAATTTAAATAAATCAGGCCTCAGATCTTTGCAACCTACCACCCAGCAGGCCTTCTTTAACATTCCCCGAGGACTAATGCATGTTTTGTTCTGGGCACATAGTTAGGTGAGGTTATGGGGGACCCAGTGGGCTCACTGCACATCAGTTCTCATGTGTACTTTTGGGTCAAAGAGGTAATACCCAAAAGAGACACCAAAGTCCTGAATCTAGGCTGCCTCAATCTCTTCAGAAAATAATAATAGCAATAAGCCAGGCATCTAAATAGGCAGGGATCTTCATCCACTGCCTCTTGCCTGTAGTTTCCTAGCCAGAGTCCCAGAATTATTTTGACAGGGCCCCTTTGGCACCTTTCAACTCTGTCTGACTATGGTATTTGGCAGCAACTCTGAGGGACATGGGGGATGAGGGAAAAGTTCCAGCACGTAGGACACCATGCCATGAGACCCAAGGTTTCTTCATGTTCTCTGTGGCTAAAGCCATTAAATATATGTGGATGCTAACCTTTTGAGTACTGAATCTCCTCATACATTGCTTTAAGAATGAGGCATCTTGCCTCACCCCTCCAAGTGAGCTGTCGTCTACCTTTTGCCAATGGATTTGAACTTGGAAATTCACCTGTACTATGAAGCAAGACTTGCCTGGGAAGAATTAGGAAAAATGCGTCATAGCACCACACCCACTGGGCACGCAGCAATGGAAGCACTACACCAGTTGATACAGGTACAGGTGACAACTGACTGGAGAGAGAAATGCATTATGCAATACTCCTAAGCATGCATTGGCTCACTCAAGGCATAGAGATGGGAAACCAGGTAGAGCAGCATAGCCTCAGCCACTGAGTGGTAAATAAGACAAGTGATGCAACAGCAGACTGATGAGTAATAGTAACTCATGGGTCTGTGGGGCCTTCCATGTCCATGTTCATAGCACTTTACACAAGCTTTAATTAATTGTCCCTGTGCCCTTTCAGGTGGCAAGGCCCATTATCCTCAATTTGGTAGATGAGACAAAGAGACACAGAAAGGTTAATTTACCCCAGGTGATTCAGCAAATCAACAGCAAAACCAGGAGTGGTGCCTGTTTTTTCAAATTCTCTATTCACTCCAAGATACAGAATCTTAACAGAATGTTGCTTCCATTACTGACACATATGATGCCATTCTAGATGGATGCCTGGCATTTTACTGTTCATGTGGTTTGAGCAAGTTGCTTGACCTCTCTGAAGTTATCTGCAAGATAGGTATACCACTTTTCCTGCCTATCCTACAGAATTGTCATGGGGCTCATAGGAAATGAGGCATGTGGAATTCCTTGGAAAACTCTGAAGCATTTTTTTAAACAATGTTTTGCTACTTATTTTCAAATATGTGCTTTTTTTTTATATGTAATATTTCTGATAGGTCAGGAAAACAAATGACCTCTCCCATATGCATCTCATTTAATGAAGGTGTGATTAGCTTGAAAACCAGATTTTCTCTCACCTGCCCTTTCTCTTGCACCTGTGTTTTCTCTCGCTCACAATAACTTCAAGTTATATGTTTTTAAGTTTAAAACTGACTTTATTTAAATGGAAGAGTGGCCCTTACAAGCATCTTACTCAGTACCTATTCAATAAATATTTAGTGGATGGATATTTTGTTCTGGGCACATAGAATATGTGGATAATTACATTACATGGTTGAGTATATGCATGCCAGCATGTATCAGTTAGATTTTCAGAAACTATAACCTAAAGAGCCTATGACTACACAAAATAAACGTTATTTGTTTTATTAATCAATATCAATTTGCTCATTTATATAAGGCACAGGAATATAATGCAATAGACAGTTACCCATGCAAATATATTACATTATATATTGAACTTCATATACTATTGGGACAAAATTTGAAACTTTGTTCTTCAAATAATTAAGATAAAGACGTATGTTATATTAAATTTCTAAATCATACAGTCTTCCTGTGACCCTCAGGAGTTCATTTATTTATGTATTTAACAATTGCTTGCAACATGCTAAGAATTATATAAAGCTTTTTTCTTTCTTTCAAAGAGCTAATTCTTTATCCAGTCTTATAAAAACTGAAATTTTATTGAGTTAGAGTCTCTATGTGAAAGTTCAAAGTCATATCTGAGGTCACTCTGGGCCACACAGGTAAAGTCATATCTGAGGTCACTCTGGGCAACACAGGTGATGATGCTCTTTTTCAGATGGACTAGAATTCAGAAAGGACTAGTCTATTGTATTTTACCTGGTTGTGGGTGGGGAAGCAATATACCTCCCCTCCGGTAACAGCCCCCCACACCTTCAAATAGAAAGTGCATGTGAAGGAAAACAGGGATGGTCCTGCGGGTTCCTGATATAGTTAGGAAATTATTTGAAAGGCTGGGTTTATATTTTTAAAAGTGTATTGAAAACACAATTTGTTCAAAAACTATAGGAAGAGTAAAAAGACTTACTTTAATAAGTTATTACAAATATACTTCTGAGATATCCTTCCTTTCCCATATTTTTAAAATTCATTTATTATTTGATTACTTGTAGGCAGTGTCTATATACTTATCTCAAACCATACTCTTGTCCTGGTGTTAAACTCTTATCATAACATTTATTTGCACGATTTAATGGCCTGAAAGTTATCATGACACTGTGACCCTATATCCAAAAAGTTGAGAAAAATGAAATGCCACAAATGAGTAACTTCATATTTTTAAAAAGTCAGAATTTTCCTTCCAAGGTCTATCATTCATGTCTTCATTGAGGTAAAGACCAAATTCCTTTCACCTGGAATACCACCAACATTGGGTTCTGACCTGCTTTGAGAAAAACACAAAGAAACACAGTGGAAGTTCTTCAATTCTATTACTATAATATCCACAAATGTCACCAAGGCAGTCTACAGAAAACTTCCTGAGCCTCATGATGTCAAAGAGAAGTAGCTTCATTACTGAAAAGACTGGGGCATTTCTTTCCTCAATAACACAATAAATAGCAAATAGCCCTCCTCTAGATCAGGGGTTCTTAATCTTTTTTGTTCCACAGACCCTTTTGCCAGTCAGCAGAAAACCATGGACCCCTTACTAAGTCCACACTATACTGTGTATTATTTAATAAACATATCACACCTGCACCAACACGTCCCCACAAGAATAATGTTTTTTTTAAAATTTCAATTCAAGCTCACAGATGTCTTGTTAAGAACCCCTGCTCTAGATAGTACCAGTGAGCAACGTAATCCTGAATCTATTGTGGAAATGGGTAAAAATCCTTCTGTGGTGGTGAAAAAGGCATAGGAGTAAGGGAAGATGCAAGCAAACCAGATTCTTGGCCCCATCGGTGGGTAAAGAGATGGGAGAGGGGAGTGAGGAGGGCGAAAGGGAATTAGCAGAAGGAGGAGAGAAAACAATTGTAAATTGAGTTTAAAACGAGGTGGTGAGTGAATATATCCAGAAACAGAGGAAAACGGATATTAAGTAGATTGGAGCAGATGAGGGAAGAGCAAGAGAAGGATGGGGGGAAAGTAAAACAAAAAACAAATGAGGCAGGAGAGGGAGAAGGGCTGGTGTAAGAAACGTCATAGTCCAAGTTAGTAAGCTACAGCTCTCCGGCCCAATCCAGCCAACTGCCTGTTTTTGTAAATAAAGTTTTATTGGAATACAACTAGGTCCATTCATATATGCATTGTCTGTAGCTCCTTTTATGATAAAATTGTGGAGTTGAGTAATTGCAGTAGAAACAGTATGGTTCACAAGCCTAAAATACTTAGTATTTGGCCCCTTTGGGAAAGGTTTGCAATCTAATCCAATGGTTCTAACACTTTAGTGTGCGTCAGAATTACCTGGAGAGCTCCTTAAAACACAGCTCTCTAAAGACCATCCCCAGATTTCTGATTTAGTATCTATGGAGCGAGATTCGAGAATTTGCATTTATAACAGGTTCCCAGGTGATGCGGATGCTGTTGGTCCTCTGAGAACCTCTGCTCTAATCTTTATGTTTTATCACACTAATATTGTTCTGAAGAAAGACTTCTGTGTAGAAAGGAAAAGGAACATCAAACTTGACCTCCCTTTTAGGTCAACATTGATGCATTGATTGATATAACAATTGCTTACAAATTGTGTGTATATATATATTTAAAATTCTTAGAACTGAATCTTTTTATAATAATAGTTTTATTCTTAATACAATGAAAAATGAATTTGATTTAGTTTAAAGTTTAGCTAATTAGTGGTTTGGTCCTAAAAGTGTCTTAGAGTTGGTTTTGATTCAACTCCATGAAACATTAGACCATGTCAATGCTGGTATTGTACTATATCAATAGCATGGACTTTATCTATTTAATGAGTACGATCTATCCTCATCCGTAGGTCCTTGGAGCTCCTGAGGAGCTAAGCATACGTAGCTTGAGATTTTGCTTACCACCTCACCCATGCTACCAGACTACCCTGGAGTCTGCTGAGCTTGACTCCCTCTTGTGGCAATGGCCCATGAAATTGGCAGGCTCTTCAATAGCTTTTTTCCTGGAGATGGGTGTGATTTTTGTCCTGGATGTGAGGCTTTTCAGAATCATGGTATCAAGGACTTTATCCTGCCTGAACATTCCATCCCAAGACCTTGAGATCTGTTTTTTTATTTGCAAATGATGCAGTGGTTTGCAGTCATGATCTGCCTCTACTTGTATCCTTAACTCTATGCCCTAGCTGTGAACATGTGCAACCGATTCTTAGCCTTGGCTTTGGATGCTCCATGCTTGCTGCCTGATAGTTTTATGAAGAATAGAGCATTATCTTTCTTTTCCCTTTTTCTTAGCATTTGGGAATATAAATGGAAACATAGTTTTGGAACCAGAGTGTGTCAGAGACATCTTGAGAATAGCATGAGTTCAAGTTAAAATGAGCAGCTATTTAAAATGTTTGACAGTTTGATTCTACCATTGCCCTGAGTGGTAACTTCCTTGCACATGTAACTGAGAAGTGCAGAAGATTGAAACATCCACTTTTCTTTTTTTTTTTTTTTTAACAAGAAAGCTGCAATGAATTTTAATTTCTATTTAATTCTAACTGGTTAGTTTCAGAGGATTTCCAGATTCAGTGAGAAGTTGAGGAACATGGGAAAGTATTTTTTGGACATCAAGGAAGGAAGAATGATGTAAATGTACGTTACATGCCTAGCATAGTACCTAGGTAGGGACTTAATAAATCATTGTTATTGTTACTGTTATAACTTGCCCCCTTCCCTTCAAGAACAGCCAGTCCTTGGTTAAGAGGTGATGGTGAAATCAATAGTACAAGCAGTCATTGCCTTACAGTGTCCTGTGCTAACTGAAACTTGTGCACTCCTGGACCAACTCCTCATTGCATGGTTCCATGTGCAAATCTCCCTTATCAAAGAACCTATCACAGGGCGTGCCTGTACTTTCAATATCATGGGAGCCTGCTTTTAAAGAATCCCTGGGATAAATTCTATTAAGAGGGCATATCTATAGTTAATCACATCAAAAGATGTAGTCAGTGTAAAGTAATTCTTTCAAATTCCTCTCAAATAATTTGCAAATTGTGATTGATGCCAGGAAAGGTTAATACTGGATGTAAAGGGCCACCTCTCGGCTCTTCTTCCTATGGCATCTTTTTCCTCTTTTCTCTCTTTTCGTGTTGCAATATGGCTTCTCCTGAGGTTCGGTTGTTTTCAGCAGTGCCTGGCTCAGCTATGCCATCACCCTGATAAGTGGCACAGAGCAGAGGGCTTTTGCTAAAGGTGAGGTTGTCTGTTTCCGTTGCCCCGCTCTCTGCCTCCCACTCAAATGAGCCACAGCATGCTTTTGAGATGGACTCAGAACCAGCCCATTTGCAGACCCCCATCCCAAGTGAGCAGCTCAGCTGGGGTCCTGTACTAGGATGGCTTCCATTAGTAGAGAAATTCCACTACAGAACTGTGATGATCTTGCTGCATGCAGCTCACTGTGGCAGAATCTCGTTATAGATGGATGATGTGAAAAGCTAACAAGCAATGTAATTACTACTTTCTATATTATTTGAAGAATTGCACTACAATGAAAACACCAAAGGGAATTATTGTTGGTTTACTGCAGTTTTGACTTGGGTTTAAAAGAAGGAGAAGTCCTGGTCCTCTAGTGTCAGAAAGAGGGGTGCTTAGAAGGCGGCAGTGAATAATTTGGTGGCCTTAAGATCTCTCGGATTCCTGAGTTCTCAAAATTTTGTTTATACTGGTATTAGTTTGTCTGTTAGTTTCCTATTACTGCTGTAACAGATTACCACAAACCTGTCGGTGTAAAACAACTCTGATTTCTTATCTTACAGTTCTGGAGGCCATTCCCAGTGCACTAAAATCAAGGTGTCAGCAGGGCTGTGTTCCTTCTGGAGGCTCTAGAGGAGAATCTGTTTCCTTGCCTTTTCTAGATTCCAGAGGCTGCCTGCATTTCTTGGTTTGGGGCCCCATCCTCCATCTTCAAAGCCAGCAGTATATCATTTTCCAGTCTCTCCCTTTTTCATTCCCTTCTTTACTTTTCTTCTGCCCACCTTTCCTATAACCCCTCCCTTTTATTTCCAGTTTTCTTTCTTTATGCAGAACTGTATTTAAGTTACTTTTATCAAATTTCTATTTATTATGTTCTTTGCTTGTATATTAGTGCATACTTATTCATTTTGCTCTCAACATTTTTTTTAACTTTTCTCTTTAAAATAAAAACAGGCCTGTAGCGACATTCTTCTTACCTGATTTCCAGATTCCTAGGGAAGTTAAGGTTTGGTCTTCTGTGCAGTAATTCCCTCATTGTTTCTAAGCTTGGCTCCTTTGAAAGTTCATTGTTTCTAGATTCTCCCAAAGGAATGAAACTAGTGCTTTTATATCAAATCTAATGGTG
>JAQZBX010100414.1:0-11368 GCA_029593785.1 Cabassous unicinctus | reverse complement strand
GAAAATATTTGGCAATCACTTATCCGATAAGGGTTTTATATCTATGATATGTAAACAGATCATACAACTCAACAAAAAAAAGACAAACTACCCAGCTAAAAAATTGGCAAAAGACTTGAGAAGACAATAATTGTCCAAAGAAGAAATACAAATTGCGAAAAAAAAAACACATGAAAAAATGTTCAACATCACTAGCGATTAGGGAAATGCAAATCAAAACTACAGTGAGATATCATTTCACCAATTAGACTGGCCACTCTGAAAACGCCGGAAAACTGTAAATGTTAGAAAGGATGTGGAGAGATAGGAACACATTCACTGTTGGTAGAAATGTAGAGTGGTACAGCCACTGTGGAAGACTGTTTGGCATTTCTTCAGGAAGCTGAATATAGTCTTGCCATGTGACCTGGCAATACCATTACTAGGTATATACCTGAAGAACTGAGAGCAGTGACACCAACAGACATCTGCACACTGATGTTCATAGCGGTGTTACTCACAATTGCCAAAAGTTGGAAACCAACCCAGGTGTCCACCAACCAATAAATGGATCAACAAATTGTGGTATAAACACACGATGGAATATTATGCAGCTGTAAGAAGAAATGAAGTCATGAAGCATATGATGACATGGATGAACCTGGAGGACATTATGTTGAGTGAAGCAAGCCAGACACAAAAGGATAAATACTGTATGATTGCGTTACTATGAACCAAATATATTGTATAAACTCATGGAGTTAATAAATTAGAATATAGGTCACCAGAAAATAAAATGAGGCTAGAGAATGGAAAGCTGAGGATTAATCTGTGCAGAATTGGTAGAAAGGTTGTTTTTAAATCTTTGGAAATGAATAGAAATAGTGAAAGCACATCATAGTGTTGATAACTAGCAGAGCTATTATATGGGTATGACAGTGGTTGAGAGGGTAAATCTAAGGTCATGTATATTACTAGAAGGAAAGCTAAAAAATGTAACATGGGACTGTGTAACATAGTGAAATATCGTAAAATACAAATATGGGTAATATTGCATATATGACTGTTTTTACAAAATATAAATACAAATAAACTAGAGAGACAGAAACAGAATAGCAGCTATGTATGGCAGGGAAAGCTTAGAGAGATTGAGAGATGATGAGTTTTTGTTTGTTTTTTGTTTATTATTTTTTTTATTATTATTGGAATAATGAAAATGCTCTAAATATGATTGAACTGATAAATGCCCAGCCATGTGATTATATCAGATACCATTGATTATATATTTTGGATAGATTTATGCTTTATTAATATGTATCAATAAAATTGATTTGTTAGAAAAACTCTAAATAAAACAAAAATAGTATGATTGTTTTTCCATATATATGCAAAAAATATTTTAAAATATAAAAATAATACAATTGTTCTTCCCTCCAGCTTTTTTTGTGGTAACATATATTTAATATAAAACTTGCCATTTTTACCATTTTAATGTGTGCATTTTAGTGGTATTAATTACCTTTACGATATTGTGCTATGATTACCAACTTCTGTTTCTAAAACTTTTCATCACCCCAAACAGAAACTCTGTACCCATTAAGCAATAACTCCCAATTCCCCAGCTCCTGGTAAACTCTAGTTTATATTCTATCTCTGTGAATACAAGTGAAATCATACAGCCTTTGGTCTTTTGTGTTGGCTTATTTCACTTAACATAATGTTTTCAAGGTTCATCCATGTTGTAGCATATATCAGAACTTCATTCCTTTTTATAGCTGTATTTTATTTCACTGTATGTATATACCACATTTTGTTTATCATTCATCTGTCAATGGATACTTGGGTTGGGTCTACCTTTTGGCTATTGTGATTAATGCTACTATGAAATCTGGTGTACAAATATCTGTTTAAGTCCCTGCTTTCAGTTCTTTAGGATATATCCCTAGAAGTGGAATTGCTTGGTCATATGGTAATTTTATGTTTAATGTTTTGAGGAACCACTAACCTGTTTTGCACAGTGGCTCCACCATTTTAGTTCCCACCAGCAATGCACAAGAGTTCAATTTCTTTGCATCCTCACCAACGTTTGTTATTTTCTGTTTTTTAATTAATAGCCACCCTAGTGTGAAGTGCTCTCTCATTGTGATTTTGATTCATATTTCCCTAATGGTCATGGTTGAACATCTTTACATATGCTTATTAGCCATCTGTATATCTTTTTTGGAGAAAGGTCTCTTCAAGCCTGTTTCCCATTTTTAAATTGGGCTGCTTGTCTTGAATTGTAGGAGTTCATTATATATTCTGAATATTAAACGCTATCAAGATATATGATTTCTAAATATTTTCTCTATTTCTGTAGGTTGTCCTTTCACTTTCTTGATAATGTCCTTTAATGATCTAAAGTTTTAAATTTTGATGAAGACTCATTTATTTTTTCTTTTGTTGTTCCTGCTTTTGATGTCATCTCTAAGAATGCATCTCCTAATACAAGGTCCTGAAGATTTACTCCTTTGTTTTCTTGAGTTTTAAAGTTTTGTCTCTTATATTCTTTCCCTATTGAGAGGACTTGGCACCTTCAGTTGGTCTTAGATGTATGGGTTTATTTCTGAACTCTTAATTCTATTCCATTTGTTCATATGGCTGTTTTTGTGCTAGTACCATGCTGGGGTTTTTTGTTTGTTTGTTTGTTTGTTTGAGGTACTGGGGCTGGGGATTGAACCCAGGACCTTGTATGTGAGAAGCCAGTGCTCAACCACTGAGCCACATGAGCTCCCTTGAGTTGTTTTTTTTGTTTGTTTGGTTGTTGGTTTTTTTGTTGTTAGTTTGTTTTTAGGAGGCACTGGGAACCGAACCCAGGACCTCCCATGTGGGAAGCAGGTGCTCAACCACGTGAGCTATATATCCACTCCCTGTATCATGCTGTTTTGATTACTTACTGTAGCTTTGTAGTAAGTTTTAAAATCATCTTTGTTGTTCTTCTCAAATGGTTTTGGCTATTTGGAACCATATGAATTTGATGATTATCTTTTCCATTTTGCCGAAAAGGCCGTTGAGATCAGGATTGCTTTGTCTGTAAACTGCATTGGGTAATATTGACACCATAACAATATTAAGTTTTCCAATCCATGAATATGATCCCATATCTTTCCATTTACTCAGGTCTCCTTTAGTTTCTTTCAGCAGTGTTTTATAGTTTTTAGTCTTCTTACATCCTTGGTTAAATTTATTCCTAGACATTATTCTTTCAGGTGCTATTATAATTGAAATTATTTTCTTTACTTCCTTTTCAGATTGTTCATTGCGGGTATATAGGAACACAACTGATTTTTGCGTGTTGATCTTGTATCCTGCAACTTTGCTGAATTTGTTTATTAGCTCTGGTAGACTTTCTTGTGGATTCTTTGGGATAGTCTCTATATCGGATTATTTCCTCTGCAGATAGAGATAGTTTTACTTCTTCCAATTTGGATTCCTTTTCTTGCCTAATTGCTCTGGCTACAACTTCCAGAACAATGGTGAATATCAGTAATGAAATCGAGTATCCTTGTCTTATTCGTGATCTTAGGGGGAAAGCATTCAGTCTTTCACCATTGGGTATAATGTTAGCTGTTGGTTTTTCATATATGCCTCTGATTATGTTGAGGAAATTCCCTTCTATTCCTAGTTTTGTGAATTTTTTATCAAGAAAGGGTGCTGGATTTTGTTACATACCTTTTCTGTGCCAGTTGAGATGACCATGTATTTTTTCCTTCTTTCTGTTAATGTGGCATATTATATTGTTTGATTATTTTTATTTAATCATCCTTGCATTCCTGGGATAAATCCCACTTGATCATGGTGTACAACCCTTTTAATGTGATGTTGGATATATTTTACTTGTATTTTGTTGAGGATTTTTGAAATTATTCATAAAGGACATTAGTCTGTAATTTTCTTTTCTTGTGATGTCTTTATCTGACTTTATTATTAGGGTAATGCTGGCTGCAAAGAATGAGTTAGGAAGTGTTCCCTTCTCTTGGATTTTTTGGAAGAGTTTTAGAAAGATTGATGTTAATTCTTCTCTGAATGTTTTGTCAAATTCACCAGTGAAGCCATCTTGGTCCTGGACTTTTCTTCATTGGGAGGATTTTGATTACTGATTCAATCTCTTTATTTGCTATTGATGTTTTGAGTTATTCTATTTCTTCTTGATTTCAGTTGAGGTAATTTGTGTGTTTGTAGGAGTTTGTCCATTTCATCTAGGTTATCTAATTTGTTGGTAAACAGTTATTATCCTCCTATAATCCCTTATATTTCTGTGGAGTTGATAGTAATGTCCCTTCTGTTCATTTCTAATTTTAGTTATTTGCCTGCTCTTTTTTTTCCCCTATCAGTCTAGCTAAAAGTTTGTCAGTTGTGTTGATGTTTTTAAAGAACAAACTTTTGGTTTTAATGATTCTCTCTTGTTTTTCTATTCTCTATTTCACTTATCTCTGCACTATTCTAAATTATTTCCTTCCTTCTGCTCACTTTAGGTTTAGTTTTCCCTTTTTCTAGTTCCTCTATGTGTGAGGTTAGGTTACTGATATCAGATATTTCTCTTTTTTAAAAATGTAAGCTAGTTCAGAGGGAATTTAGGAACATAAAGCAATACTTTTAATATGATCTCTAAGGATAGATCCAGGCAAGCCTGGCATTCAGCCCTTGGCTGACCCCAGCCAAGTTCTTCAATAAAAAATTAAGTCTTGGGGAGCAGATGTGGCTCAAGCAATTGGGCGCCCACCTCCCACATGGGAGGTCCCGGGTTCGGTTCCTAGTGCCTCATAAAGAAAACTAGCTGATGCAACGAGGAGACACAATGAGCAGGGAGCAGATGTGACTTAAGCAATTGGGTGTCTGCCTCCCACATGGGAGGTCCCGGGTTGTTTCTGGTGCCTCCTTAAGAAGACTAGCAGACATAGAGAGCACACAGTGAGCTGATAGAATGAGCACAAACAACGAGCAGATAGACGAGAGAGCCATCTTGGGGATGGGGGAGGAAAAATAAATAAAATCTTAAAAAAAAAATTAAGTCTTTAAACGTGCATTGAGCATCTACTCCCAATACAGGTCTGTTCTTGGGCTCTGTGAAGTAGACAGTCCTTCCCTCTAAGGGAACTTACAACTCAATGAAGAGTTAGAATAAGCCTAAAACATAATGTTCCTGTTTTTTTAGTTCCCTTTCTCTGTTTCTCTTGCAGCAAATAAAAAGAAGGAGAAGGAACGGCCAGAAATTTCTCTTCCTTCGGATTTTGAGCATACTATTCATGTTGGTTTTGATGCTGTCACAGGGGAGTTCACGGTGAGTCCTGGGTCACAGTAAGGTCTATGGTCTTTTAGAGTTCTGGCTGTGCACTGTTAGATTCAGTCCTTTCCTCATACCTCTATCTTTGCCTGAGACCCTCATTACTGTCTCCGTACATTCATGAGAGAGATGCTTTCCTCATCTGCAAAACTTTCCCAGAGAAGCCATTGAATCTCTATTCCCTGAATTAGACCTCTGTTAAGTAGCCCCTTGGCAGCAGGCTCTGTGCTGGACACTAATGATACAGAAACAAATCAGACATGGTCCCTGCTCTGAAGGAGTTATAGCCTGGTGACATTTTAAGAAATAACTAATACAATGAGAATAGGTATTATAACAGAAGCTTGTGTAAAGCCCTGAGGGCATAGAGAGAAGGGAGTGGCTAATAAACCCATCTTTAGATGCGATACTAGCAGGTATTTTCTGATTTTCCTTCTGGGTCTCTTGTGACTGTGTCTTCCTGACAACCTTGCATGTCTCTCTTATAGGGGATGCCAGAGCAGTGGGCCCGTTTGCTTCAGACATCAAATATCACCAAGTCAGAGCAGAAGAAAAACCCCCAGGCTGTTCTGGATGTGTTGGAATTTTACAACTCAAAGAAGACCTCCAACAGCCAGAAGTACATGAGCTTTACAGGTAAGGGGATTGTATCCAGGGCAGTCTAGGGAAAGGGTCTGGTTGGAAAAGCACCATCTGTCTCATAGCCTAGGGTGAAAAAAGAAACTATTGAAAGGAATGGAAGTGATACTTTCACTAAGAGGGGATTGTGGAATTTGAAAGTCAATTTGTATCAAACTTGAGTATTCATTCTGAAGCTGCAAGTGTTTTTTAAAAAATAGCATGGGATTATATATAAAGAACATAGGCTTTGTGTAAGAAGATCTGGGTTCTGACACTCACTGGGTGTGATGTTTAAGTTCATGTGTCAACTTGGCCAGTTTATAGTGCCCAGTTTTTTGGTCAGGCAAGCACTGGCCTTATTGTTACTGTGAGGATATTTTGTGGTCTTAAATAGTCAGTAAGTTGATTGCATCTGCAATTACATCTATAATCAACTGAGGAGACTGTCTTCAACAATGAGAGAAATCTCATCCAATCAGTTAAAGGCTTTAAAAGGAGAAATAATGATTTCAGCAGTCAGAAAAAAAGAATTTCCATCTCTTCTTCACCCAGCCAGCTTCTCCTGGGGAATTCATCGAAAACCTTCATCAGAATTCCCAGCTTGCAGCCTGCTCTATGGAATTTGGACTTGCCTATCCCCACAGTCACATGAGACAATTATTATAAAAATCTCATAATTTTTACAGATATCTCCCATCAGTTCTATTTCTCTAAAGAACTCTGACTAATACACTAGGTTTAACAGTCATTTCATTTCTATGAACCTCAAAGTGAGAATAGTATTTCCTATCTCAAGAGGTTGTGGTAAGGAATAAATAAGCTAATTAATGTGAAAGTTCTTTTTAGGTTATAAAACACCAGCATGGAAATGTAAGCTGTCATTAGCATTGTTATTGCTAATATTATTAGTTATTTAATAACATTAATGTGTCTTTAAGTAGGCAAGCCCAGTTTCTTCCTCAGAGGACTAATTTTTATCAGTCAAATGAAAACCAGGCCAGTAATAATAAATGTTCTTTAGATATACTCTCCATATAAGGGACAGTGTTTTTCAGAGTTTTTTTAAAAGCAAAGGTGGGATTAGAACCAAGATATCTTAATTGCTAGACCTACGCCTTTTGAATTTTACTACTTGCTTCTAGTAACTCTCTTTAGAGCACCTCTATCCATAGAAGAGATTTTTCTTTTCCTAGGATAAGTTGTCAGAAGGCCTACATTTTGGGAAACACGCCTTTTATATAGCATCTTAGAATGTTAGAACAAGAAGTATCCTAAGTATATAACACTTCCAGCCTCCCCTTGTTTTGCAGGGATTAAAGCCAGGAAGGACTTTTCTAAAATGGCTAATTTAGTGGCAGTGTTAGTTTCTCAATTTCCAGTTCGGTGTTCTTTGCAGTGCACTTGCTGTTTCCTTCAGAGGGCAGTATTGTTGGAGAAGGAGAAAACTGTTAACTACTTTTGAAGGATGCTTTCCCTAGCTAGTATCTGGCTTGTATCAGAGGGTACAGATGGTGTGGATGGCAGACTGCAGCTTTGCTCATGCTGCCATGGTAGTGCCCAGGAGAGAGGGCCATGCATGTTCCCAGCAGTGTTTCCTTCCTCGTGTCTGGTGCTTACGGGTCTGCAATTCTCCCACTGAGGAACTGGGTCGTTCCAAGGAGAAGATGGGGTAAAGGTGCTGGATGGGAAGTTTTCCAGTCAGGAAATTAGAACTTGTGTTTTAAGGTGTTTGTCATGGAGACATCAGATTAAGACCTGGTTTTGAAAGCCTCAGCAACCAAATCTTTAGAACCTCTGTTACTATGTGTGCATATAGCTAGATGTGTACAAGTGCCATGTATGTGTATGGTGGCATAACTCTATGAGTTTGCATGTTTGGAATTAAAGTCCACTTAAGTATTCATGAATACATATGTATGCAAATAGATACACAAGCTATATAAACACATTCACATAATTGTGTATATTCATCTGTGCATGCATACATTTACAATATTGAGTGAATATTTATAGATACATGTGCATACCTATGCTTTTGTATATATAAATTTGTGCACATGTGTATATATGTATGTGCAGGTTTTTAAATTTTCTATAAGTTGAAGACCAGGGTCAGTACTAGGCACAATTGTATATTTGGCACAGTTTATTTATTTTTTTAATTTTTCAGTTTATTATAAAAGTAATACAAGTTTATTGTAAAAAGATGGAAAATATATAGAAAATTATAAGGAAAATAAATATCATCCATTACCTCACCATTAAATGACATGTTATTGATCTTTTTTTAATATAATAAGCTTTATTTATGGAGAGGTTTTAGATTGCATAAAAGTTACATCAAAAGTATAAGGGTTTCTCATATTCCCTACCTCTTCCCCCTCCCACAGTTTCCTCTATTAATAACATCTTATATCATTGTGGTACATTTGTTACACTTGATGAACAAATATTGAAGCATTGCTGCTGGCAAGGTCTATAGTTTACATTATGGTTTATACTTTTGACTATACGGTTTTTATAGGATTTGACAAAATGTATAATGGCATGTATCTGTCATTGCAATATCATGCAGAACAATTCCAATCCCCTGAAAATTCCCTATGGTCCATCTGTTCTTTCCTTCCCCTCCCCACAGAACGGCTGGTAACCACTATCTTTATATCAATGTTACAAGTTCTTCCATTACAACAATAATAATAAGTCTACTTTGGTCCATGGTTATATCCCCCCTCATGTTTGTTCATTCCTCAATCTTGAGGATTTAGGGGTGGTGATACTCACTCTGCTTCAATTGGTCATGGTGGTGAGGTGGTAGATCTTATGGGACAGATGGAAGGAAGTGTTTTGCTTGCAGTTGTGGATACTCTCTGTTTTTTTGGGATGGGCATTGTCCATCATCATCATTTTATTAGTTGTACTGCGTGAGTTCAGTGAAATGGAGAGTAGATGCTGGCCACAATTTTGAGATTCAGGGCTCAACCGGCATCTGAACAGACCGAAGATTAAGTCTCTGGGACATATATTTTAATGGGTATAATGTTAATTGTAGGTTCAAATAAAAGGGGTAAAAGAATCATGTGTAGGGAAATTATAAATGAGTTAACTCTGTTACTTTGGGGAAGTAGATTATTATATATTGCAGGGTAAGGCCCACCGACACAGTGCTGATTTCACAGGGATGTGTGCTTTGCCTATAGTGTCCAGATGTCTCTAGAGCCCTTGGGACCCCTTGGGAGCACCCCTGATTTTGTTTACTATGGCAGTTTGTGAAATCTGCCTGAGACGTGCATAAGCCTAAGTGTAGCCTCTGAAATGCCCTCCTGACTCACTTTGAAGTATCTTAGCTGTAAAAACTTTTTTTGAAAAGGTTTATTTATTTATTTATTTGTCGTCGTTCCCCACCCCCCACCGTTGCTTGTACTTGCTGTGTCCATTTGCTTTTGCGTTTTTCTGTGTCTGCTTGTCTCCCTTTGTTGCATCATCTTGCTGCGTCAGCTCACCGCGCTGCGCGGTTCTGCTTGCTTTCACCAGGAAGCCCCGGGAATCGAACCCAGGGCTTCCCTTATGGTATATGGGAGTCCAGCCAATTGAGCCACAGCCACTTCCCCATAAAAACTCTTTTGTCTTTTTTTCCCCCTTTGAGTCAAGGTCTTTTTCCAAATGCAATTATTGATCTTTAAATCTTATTGTACATAATGTTTGCTACTTAAGTATTTTTCACTTAACACTTTATTGTGAGCATTTTCCTAAATCACCAAGTGTTTTTTCTCTAACAAATTTTTACCTGGTTTTATTTTTATTATGTAGACATTCATAATTTATAAACCAATCCCTCTTCTATTGTAGGCATAGGACCTTGGATTTTTGAGTCAAATATGCTTGAGTTTGAACCTTGGCTCTGCCCCTTATGGAAGTATATGATTTGGGATATGCTGCTGAACATTTGGAAGTCTTAGTTTTCTCACCTGTAAAATGGACATGATAATATTACCCACCTTATAGCTCATATAAAGTGCTTAGTGCAGTGCCTGTCACATAAGTCCTTGACAAGTGTTGACTTAACTAATTAATTAATTGTGCCACACAACATATTTGTATATCTATAATTGGCTGAGGTTCATTTAGATTAGATGCTTCCGGCTCTTAAGTTATTCTCACAAGTTGCTTGGACCCTCCACAGATGTTCTTTGAGGTCTTCCAGGACAGTTTGTACCCTTTAGGAATGTGAGGTGCCAGACTATCAACCAGGACCCTTTGTCATTTGTAGAGGTGGAGATAGAATTTTATAGAGGCATATATATACAGGGTGACATATAGATATCTTAGGAGTTCTCTACAATTGTAGGCTAGGGATGATCAGTTTTAAAGGAGGGAGGAACAATGTTTTTTTTTTTGTTTTGTTTTGTTTTTTAGGAGGTACTGAGGATTGAACCCAGGACCTTGTACATGGGAAGCAGGCACTCAACCACTGAGCTACATCCGCTCCCAAAGAATAATTTTTCAATTCTTAGATGGCATGTCCCTTACTGCTTGCTACCTAGAAGGCTCTGCAGTGTTGGTACTGATGAGGTTGGGATGTGCAGGAACAGCAACAACTTCCAACAGCAGTGCCCTCTTTGCTTTATGATTTGCTAAGCAAATTCCAAGTATTTACTTGTTAACCACATTATCATCCCTGATGCTTGTTTGTTTGTTTGTTTATATTTGAAAAGTTATGAACTAACAAAATAATCATGCATACCATATAGGATTCCCATACATCACCCTACCACCAACAGCTTATATTGTTGTGACACATTTGTTACAAATGATGAAAGAACATTGTCATAATATTACTGCTGTCTATGGTCCATACCTTATATTTGGTATATTTTTCCCAAAAACATCTTATTAACACTATTAATAACTGTATATTTGTTATAGTGTATGAGAGAACATTCTCATATTTGTACAGCACAGTTTACTTTTTTTTCTTAAAGATTTATTTTATTTATCTCTCCCCATCCCCTCATTTTTTGCACTTGCTGTGTCTGTTCATCTTTTTTAGGAGGGACTGGGAACCAAACCCGGGACCTCCCATGTGGGAGGGAGGTGCCTAATCGCTTAAGCAACCCCCGTTCCCTGCTTTGTTGTGTCTCTTGTTATGTTTTTCCTCTTGTGTCTCTTGTTGCATCATCTTGTCGCACCAGCTTGCTGTCCTGCTCGTCCTCTTTAGGAGGCAATGGGAGCCTCTGCTCCCTGCTTTGTTGTGTCTGTCATATTGTTTTTCTTCTTGTGTCTCTTGTTGCGTCAGCTTGCAGCGCCTGCCTGTCACGCCAGCTCGCTGTCTTCTTTAGGAGGCACTGGAACCGAACCATGGACCTCCCATGTGGTAGGCAGAAGCCCAATCACTTGAGCCACATCCGGTTCCCAGCACAGTTTATTTTTTTTTTTTTTTTAAAG